>VYXB01006851.1:142428-217601 GCA_013397135.1 Pachyramphus minor
TTTTTTTTTTTTGAGCTGAACATTGTACCTTTGTGATATCCCTGAGTGGCTCAATTCTGTCCTTCCCCCTGGAATCAGGAGTAGGGCACACCAGTCTCTGTAATCCCTTCTTTAGGGAAGAAAATATGGCAATTCTGCAGACCACCATGGCTTCTACTTATAGACAATTTCATTTTGATAGGATTATATTGGTTTTAACCCCAAACTTTTGGGGGATAAAAGTGTGTAATAACATTTAACTATATAGAACTAAATCTAATAATTTACCTTCCTTAATGCAACTTCTGGCTGTGGTTGACCAGGCTACCATCATAAAATATCTATTAGAAACTTTAACAAGTTTCTAATTATCTCACAATCCCTTAACTCTGCAGTTGGCAGAACTCTAAATGGAAGTAAAACATAATTCATTACAACTGATGCTATTAAAAATCTCAGTTTATCCCACTGGGTCATGTCACGGAAGAGATTTAGTTTCAGAGATGAAATCACAGGTTGGATGGCAGGTCAGGGCTTCCTGTCATGCAAGGGCAGGAGGGAGGCAGGAAAACATTGCTCCACTTTAACCACAGGGATGGCAAGATTTGTTTGTTCACCATTTAATACTCTGTAACTGCAGCTAAATAGTGAGAGCATTTAAAAACCCGAACCCACACGTGTTTCATAAAACAATTGGCTTGAGTTCTGCCTATAATCAATTCTGAAATAATCTGGCCATGAACCCAAATGAGAGGTATTGATCAAGCCTGTCTTAGAATGCCAGTGCTGATGAATAGGATGCAAGGCATAACGTGACTATTGAGCTGTTTCCCTAATGATCAATATTCCAAGGAAATGCATATTCTTGCTTATGCAGCCCCTGCTTGCATGTTTGGTGGTTTATTTTTTTTCCCTATGTGCTAGACTAGATTAATTGGTGTGCTTTTAACCTCACCATTAAATATTGGAAATATCAAGTTCTGATTTGTTTTCTTCTTGTTTCTTTATGTAACTGAGCTATTGATTATTCATTAGCATCAGCAAAAATGAGTTACCTTGAGGGGAAACCTCTGCTGTGAAGGAGCAAGAATATAAAAAGATACAGACTTGGAGAATGATGGTTATCGTGGTCTGAGGTGGATGAGACTTTTTTGGGAAAACAAGGCAGTATTTATGGAACAAAAAGAAAAAGCAGAGAGAAAAGAAGGTGGGGAAGAGGAACAAGATGAGAACATTTTCTGGAGGGAGCTACAGGAAGGATGGAGAGAGACTGTTTATAAGAGCAGGTAGTGACAGAACAAGGGGGAATGGTTTCAAACTGACAGAGAATGGGGTTAGATTGGATATTAGGAAGAAATTTTTCCCTGTGAGGGTGGGGAGGCCCTGGCCCAGGTTGCCCAGAGAAGCTGTGGCTGCCCCTGGATCCCTGGAAGTGTCCAAGGCCAGGTTGGACGGTGCTTGGAGCAACCTGGGCTGGTGGAAATGGTCCCTGCCCATGGCAGGGGGTGGGACTGGATGAGCTGTAAGGGCCCTTCCAACCCAAACCATTCTATACTTTTATGATTTTCATTGGGATAATTTATCCACTTAAAATGGAAAACACAAATAGTCCAGGAAGCTTAAACCTTACAGCAGGGAATGGGAGACCCCCTATGACAGGAAGCTTCTCAGTGGGGAAGCTTTATAAGCAAGTGGACCAAAAGAGAAGATGTTCTTTTTTTTTCTTTTCTGCATGACTTAAACCCCAATGCAATATTTCCAAGAACAATTTAGAGTAAATATTTCATATACCTGTCTACCTGTAGTGCAATTCTGACTACTAGGATAGAGAGATCTGTAGACGAGCCAGAATCCTTTATTGCAGCTGTTACTGATCTAGATATCAGCTCTCTTTTTATATACAAGTAAAATTTTAAACAAACAAACAAAGAAACCCAGGAAAAGCAGTGTTTTTACTTTTGTAATGTAAAAATATCCTACCCTTTCAGAAAGAGTGTTTAAGAAGGGTATTCCTTGATTAAAAGAGGATGATGTTTTCTGAGCGTATCTGCTTTTGTCTGTATGCTTAATTTTCAGAGAGCACAGTGATGTCCACAGTAATCAAAATGTGGCAAAAATAGAGCTGGGCAAAAACATCTTCTGTTTCCTGGCTGCAATTTTATGTCATGCCTCCAGGTTATTGTAAAGTAATTGGGAGTTGAAACATATTAGGACATATTGCTGGAGCATTTCCAAGGAGTATCCCAATAGGTCAGACTCCATGTTCAATAAACAGGAAGGTGCCCGTGTTTGGAGGCAGAAATACCAATTTTTATGAAGTCTCCATGTGCAAGGACAGCTGCAGACTGAAAAGGTGTTCATGTGCTTGCCTGTCTCTCAGGGGAACAGCTACATAATTGGGGTTTTGCTCCTACACTTTGTCTTTCCATGTGGCAGCAAATCTGAGGCCAAGAAGCTTTTCCAGGGTGTCCTCTAGGGGCCAAGGTAGCAAAAAAAGATTTTTAAAGCAAGGCAAAACCCAATTACTTGGATGAATCTATTTTGAGGCAAAGTGAAAAGCCCCGGCCTCCATCAGCAAATACACAGAAATATTTTCATACTGGAAAGCTCCATTTTGAATAATAATTGTTAGAAGAAATATTCAGCCATCCCCACTGCATACAGCTGTGTTACAAACTCTCTGACAGAGAAGGACAATGGCAGACCTTGGCAGTTGTCAGTCTGCTCCAGATGCATCAAGTGTGTTCTATTTGCTTCTTTGCGGCCTCTGGCAAAAGCAGTCAAACTGTTCAGAGGAAAACGGTGTTGCCTAAGAAGCTGTGAGGTGTCACCAAAATTGAAGGACTGATGGTAGCTCTCAGAAGTCTCAAGGGGCTCACAAAGTGCAGGTTTACTGCTGTACCAACCTCTACAGCTGGAACTTCAGGCTCGCTTCTAAAGATCCTACTTTTTTCTAAAGCATTTGATACCGTCAGTGGACTTGAGACTGAGTCTGAAATTCATTTAAATTATAAGAGGAACAGTAATGATGTGCAGTGTTCTCTTGGATCAGTAACCAGTTCTTTTGTGTTTTCATTAGATGACACTAAACATAAAAGCTTAAATCCTCCTAGAACATTCTGTGATGGATAGCTGCATAAATCTTGCTCAAAAGCTTCCTTTCACTCTTACTGCTTTCCTTCACAAAGCATTCCCAAAGAACGAGTCTTTTGGAATCAGCTTTGTGCTGATCTTGTAACCACCCACAACAGCCAAGGTCCTGCAGGGCCAAAGGGTGCAGCAAAGAATGTTGTTGTAATAACAGCCCTAAACCCAAGGAACAATAGTGTAGAAAAGTGCCACAGATTGTGTTTCTGCTCCCACTGAGCAAGTGCCAGGCAGGTGGGAGTCTGGTGCTTGGTTCATTCCTTCTTCACACGCAGAACAGTGAAGCTGGGCTAGAAAGGAAGGTAAAATAACTGCTGGTTCTGCTTTGCCTGGGTAAAAACAGAGAGCAGAGTCCAGCCATGTGTTAATTAGTCCCGGAGAGAGCAAAGGATGGGTGTGGCTGTAGGGGAAGGAGGTCAGAAAGGGGTTGCTAAAATTGAAGGTCAGCAAACAGCGATCAGCAAAGAGAAAAGAGCAGAACGGAGAACAGCTGTAAACAAAGAGAAAGGCTGAAGAACTAACGTGGGTCTGTCACTACATACTGTACTTCTGTTATGAATCCCTCCTATCCTGATGCTGATAACTGCAAGGGATTTGGAGTTTTTCTGTGTGTCTGAATAGCTCAGTGTCAGGAGCGGGATCATGAGAAGGTTCGTGCCCTGACCTTTCTGAATTCCTATTTTCCCATCTAATGACATACCATGCAAGAACCTGATTTGTACATGGAGTGTGACTGCTTAAAAAAAAAAAAAAAGTAGAAAAGGAGAGAGACAGATAATATGGACTGTGCACAATGGCATATTTAAGGCTGCACTGAAGGAATAGCAGCTCTGAGGGAAGGTGGGTGAGCACGGATGGAACAGAGTTCCCTGAAGGGCTGTGACTGACATGCTGGTGACAGCAGATGAGCCTTCCAGCCACAGTACTTCCCATCAGGAATTAGTCACACTGGACCATGGCTTGAGAAGTGTCACTGATGTACAGTGACCTACATTTGATGTAATGAATTGCATTATTTATTTACACACAGTTCCTCAAGTCTCGTCTTTAAAAGGCTTGGGGGGCTCTTGGATCTCTTTGTGCACAAAGGGCTTTTCTGAACTGCTGCAGTTGCCAGTCAAGCAGTCAGTGTTTGCCAGTGGTTATCACGTGGTGACATCTGAAATACAGCACTGCAGTTTGTGCTGGGGTTTGGAGATTACAGCAGAGGTTCAGTTCACACAGAACAATCACTGTTTTTTCAGCCAAAAGATTTGTACTTACAGGAAGGGAAAAAAAAATCTCTTTATGTAGAGTGGTCCTGTGTGCAGAGTCCTGTGATGAGAATGAGATTGTTGTTGATGATCACAAGGATGAAGTCCAGCCCTTTGATTGCAACTGTGTCTAGTCATGAGCTCTGATCTTTCTTGCTTCAGTTTGACATCAGTGCTTAACCAGCATTGCCAAAAAACAGGCATTCAGCATACATTTCACCTGTGCCACTGAATGCTGTAGATGCAGGATTTCCCCTGGTTCCAGGTGGAGCGAGATGAAGAGCACAATTTTTTTTTATGCTTAGGTATTTCAACATATATAAAACAAAAAAAATCTGGGTGTAAACTACCTTCTAGCAGAAACCTGTCAGTGAGGTTTAATGCTGCTGTTTAAAGTTGTGACAGGACTGAATGTTTTGGTAAAAAGTACAGTAATCAAACCCCTCCACCTGCTGAACTTCCTTGACTCCCTGGAAAGCTGCTATGAGTAGCATTCAGCCATGCTCAGGCCAGGCTGTAAGTTTACTGCTACAGTAATGTGTTTTCCAAGCTTCTTCAAAACTTGTAAAGTGCACTTGCCCATCTCCAAAGACAATATATTGCCTCCTCACTTTCCTTTTCAGCAAGGTTATTTTCCTAAGGGACCCAGGAAGAAGTTATTTCCTACATTATTTAACAAAAGGCCGGTTTTCCACATTTTCCCTGAGAGCTCTGCTTTTTGAGAGGACAGTGTCTTACAATACTAGAAAGTAGAAATTAAAAAAAAAAATTAAAACTTCTTGCTTGTGCAAATATTTTTCACACTTTGTCTCATTGTGAACAAAAAATATAACTGAGCAAGGAGGTGTATTTAACACTTCTCATTGAAGGAAGTTGTAGTGAGGTAGGGGTTGGTCTCTTCACCCAGGTAACAAGTGATAGGACAAGAGGAAATGGCCTCAGGTTGTGCCAGAGGAGGTTTAGGTTGGATATTAGGAAAAATTTCCTCACTGGAAGGGTGGCCAGAACAGGCTCCCCAGGGAAGTGGTGAAATCACCAGCCCTGGAAGTGCTAAAATCACCCGTGGACGTGGCAGGACGTGGTTTGGTGGTGGACATGGCAGTGCTGGGTAAATGACTGCACTCAATGATCTTAGAGATCTTTTCCAACCTAAATGATTCTATGAGTCTATGACCTTTCCTCTGGCTACTCTGTGCTTGCTTCCTACTCCACTGCATGGGGGTATTTTGATCAGATGAATAATTTAAAAACTATGGTTGTGGTATCAGTGGTATTGGATGCAGGGATTTCAGCAGCTTTGTGGGAGGCAGGTGTTTGGAATGACTTGAAGGGATGAAGGTGGAAAGCATCCGATCCACATGTCAAAGAATCACATTTTGATATGACAGAGGAAAGTAGGTGATATTATTGTGGTACAAGAGTAGTTTCTGATCCTTTAATCAGCCCAGGGAAGTTGTGGAATGGAGGTGTTAATATCAAGGACACTGTTATTTTCCTGTGGAGGGAAGTTGCAGATTTTCCTCAGTGTGAGTGGGTGTTTTGGCTGTTCTGAGAGCATAGAACATTGGTGGGTGTTTGTGAGAGATGAAGGAGAAAAGTGCCTTTGGATGGGGTGTCTTGGTGCTTAAGAGGCAGAAAGCCAAAATTTGCTCAGTCTCACTATATCCAGAATTTTAATTACTAATGGGTTTCACAAATAGTAGTAGTGGCCTTGGCATTTCAGTAATGAAACACATTTAAGAGACAAGTATATCATAATTTTCCCCCCCTTCTGTTGCTGCTCAGTTTTGGACAGCCCTCCATTTCCATCATTGGGAGGGATTCTTTTTCTCTACTCACTTCAAAACCAACTTCAAAACCAACGGTTCTTCTCAAAACCAAACCCAACAACCCCCTAGTGCACTTTCTCTGTTTTTTATCTCAACTCTTCAATTTATTTTTCTGTCTACTTAAATTAAAGCATGTGAAAAACTTGATTGGATTCAGGCCCTCTTTAGAATTGCTTTTGCCTTGTGAATTAGAGAGAGAGAGATTGCAACCATATTCTGTGTGAAACCTTCAAATATTTAATTTTTTTTTTTTTATAAAACATGCCTGGCTCTCCCTTTCCCTCTCTGTTTCCATCAGTGTGTGTATACAGTTACATATACATATATATGGGCACTTATCACATCTCTCTCTGGGCCTGAGGGTCTGTTGGACCATGCATAACATTATCCAATCTGATGCCCAAACTGTTCTGTTTTACCACCTTGTTATTGATGTTGCCAGTCATGAAGAGGTTTCTTTCAGCATGGTTGAATCCAGTGACACAGTTAGTCTTTCACTGGAAATATCTGTGTCGCATTATTTTCTCCCCAGATGTACTTGAAATTTCTTTCATTTTCCTGGCTGAATCCTATTTTATCATCTGGCCAGCTTTTTCTAGCCCCCACAGCTCCTGTAATATTAATTCTCTCTGGGGTTTCACAAAACCTTCAAATAAATATGGCCTGCATTTTGATTAACTGGATGTTTACCAGATCTTTATTAAAGGTGAAATTAGAGCAGACTGAGACTGCTAACATTCACAGGTGCTCACTCAACATTTTTTGTCCTTCCTCTTTGTTTATGATTCTTCAGGCAGTTTTTGGTTCATATGGTTCTTCTTAAATATTTGAAGCAATATTTTTATTGCTTTGGTTTGATTGCAGGATTTTTGTGTGTGTGGGGGGGGTGATTTTGTAGACAGCAAGGCTCAGATTTGGTATCAAAATTCTAGGAGCAGGAGCACACTTTGATGAATCAGTGTGCTCGTTTTAGGTCCGATTTTGTTAGTTATATGAATTTTTTGATTTTTGAAATAAATAGAGATTGTAGCATTGTTTTCTTCCTTATAAATCTGCTCTGCCAGTAGCTTGTGATCTTGTCACCTTCCTGAAGGCAGTGGATAAGCAGGTGGCCACATTAAGCCACTGTATGCTTGAGGTTTCCCATCAAAACTCTGTCTAACCTGAGCAAACAGCCAATGAGCTCTGACAGTTTGGATATGAGGGGACAAAATTGATGCATGAGATCCATTTTAATGAGTTTGTGCCTTGCTACTGGGAATTCTTTATACCATACAGCCTGTGTACGTGGTTCAGCTGCACTCTGAGAGGGCTAGAATGGCAAAACTGCCACCAGCTGCGATTTTTTTAGGTTATTTTTAATAACCAGAGACTTTTTAACACCAAGGAGACACAGGTGACATCCAGAAGAAACAGAAATATTCTAGTCTTGTGTGTTGTAATAAGTGACCGATTTCAGCTAAAACAACATTGAGGAGCACGGTGCTATTAAGTTGATAAATCCACATATTTTTTTTAGGGCTGTTGATGGCCATGCAGGTGCTCATTTGGTTTGTCTTCCCTGTTGAGAGTCCAATTTTATTTGAAAGGTTCATTAGAAGAACAGCCCATTAGAAAGAACTGGAAATATATCTCTGGTAGAGATTGTTTCATTTGCTGTGGCATCAGTGTTGTACCTGGGTTGCTAAACTGTAAAGGCATATTTTAGTTGCATGTATGTTTTCTCTTTGGAGGAAGGTTACAACGAAGGCCAGGTGACCTTTTAGTTAAACTAAAGTGGATTTTTAAAGCCTGTGATGTGGTGTGTGAGTTCACCCTGTGTAACTGCACAGGGGCAGGTGCTCCATCCTGCTGCAAAAGGTGGTGGATACAAAGGCTACACATTTTATGTTGTAAGCAGTTGCTGTACCAAAATGTCCAGAAAACTTAAATCCAACGATTTTTTAATAAAAGTGAGAGTACAAAAGAAAGATAGAACTGTTGAGATGTCACCATCCCCATCAAAATTGATTTATAATTGCCATTACAGATATTTTTTCCACAGCAGAAGTAGC
This sequence comes from Pachyramphus minor, assembly GCA_013397135.1. Taxonomy (NCBI): domain Eukaryota; kingdom Metazoa; phylum Chordata; class Aves; order Passeriformes; family Tyrannidae; genus Pachyramphus; species Pachyramphus minor. The sequence continues at coordinate 150,691 of VYXB01006851.1, forward strand.
CTATCCGTTTGTTTGTTTGTGTTTGCTTGGTTTGAAATAAATTCTGAATGTTCTTACCACGCACTTGAACCTCTGTTGGTGTTGAATGAGCCAAAATGTTTGCTGAGGGCCACGGAGACCGACGTGATGCCAGAGCAGTGTGATCCACACAGACCTGTCAACAAAAGCAGGTCAACAGGATTGAGCAAAAAAGGAAAAAAAAAAAAATCAATAAATCTTTGAATTAATCATGCAGCTGCCAGAGAGAATTATGGGTGCATGGAATGAAGGCTGTAGGTACATATCCATGGCGGCCACTTATTCTTTCCTACCTCGTTGTGCCCTTTCCTGTGCCTGCAAGTTTCCTTTCCCCTGCTGCCGTCTGAGCAGCCCTGTGTTGGTTTGGGTGCCTTTATGGAGTACTCACCAGTCATTTTAAAGTAGCTAGTTCAGTTTTGATCCCAGAAATTCTCCTGTTCTGTCTGTCTCTTTCTCTCCATGCTGCCAGTTCCTCACTGACTGTTGTGCGCACTCAATATGAATTAATACAGGGATTTCACCTCAGCGTAAAACTAAGATTGCACATCTTGTGCAGTGAATTGGACCGAAAGCAGCTGCTGCTTCGGTGAGCAGAGGAGTGAGTTAAAAATTCATGCTGGCTCTGCTGACATCTCAGGTGAGGGGATGCTCTCGCTGAGCCCTCATGCAGCAGCATAGCCGGGGAATGAGCCCTGATGGGAGGGCTAAACTCCCCCTAACCTGCGCCAGATCTTCCTCCCTGGGGCTGGCACCCACCTCTGCCTCACAGATGTGGCCATCACTGCCAGGAGGGAATGTTTCACAGCCTGCTCTGTGAGGCTGGACAGTGATCAGGTGCAGCCTTGGAGAACGACTTGCTTGGGAGGGGCAGGCACTGAGCTCTTCCCTGTGGTCACCAGGGACAGGACGCAAAAGAACGGCCTGAAGTTGTGTCAGGGGAGGTTTAGGCTGGATCTCAGGACAAGGTTCTTCCCCCAGAGGGTGGTTGGGCGCTGAACAGGCTCCCCAGGGCAGTGGGCACAGCCCCAAGGCTGCCAGAGCTCCAGGAGCATTTGGGTGATGCTCTCAGGCACAGGGTGGGATTCTTGGGGATGGTCCTGTGCAGGGCTGAGGGTTGGACTCGATGATCCCTGTGGGTCCCTTCCAGCATATTCTGTGATTCTGTGAAATGTTTTGGTTTCTCAAGGTGGGATAATTTGACCTTTGAGAGGACTGTGAGGAATTATGAATTGAGAGGTCTGTCCTGTATGTTTTTGTGGTTTCAGCTCTGGGCTTTGGTTTCATTCTCTCCTTCTCCTCACCCTTGTGGTGGCCTGGAGGGATTATCCTGTACAGCTTCCCTGTGTAAAACTTTACTGCTGCTCTGCTTTTGGGCTGGCAGCAAGAAAGGACAATAAAATGAACACCTTGGCATCTTTATATCTTTATCTCCCCTGAAGAGGATGCAGAGGTCCCTCCTCTGTCTCAACTTCTCTCTCCAGCTGCAGAACTTGCTCATGTACCAGGGCAAAGGTGTCTCCTTGGCTCCCTGCCCGGGGATCAGGTCTGGCTCTCTTCCAGCTGGGGGACAGCCCAGTGCTGGGTGCTCCCTTTCACTGCAAATTCAAATTAATTTTTCTCTTTTCATCCATGGCTTTCTTTGCAAATGGATACTGATATTCATAAAATCCCCAGGAACGATTGCCCTGCTACTTGTGGAAGGTCAGGGCAGGCTCTGTTCAGGGATTATATATTCCAGCAGAGAAAACAGAGCTGACATACACCACTCCTGTTTTTCAGTTGCATGACTAGGGACCTTTTTTCCCCCCTTTTCCCCCCTCCTTTCTCATTTAAAACACAGAACCAAATTCCTGACACACTCAGAAAAAACATTGGGATTCAGCTGTGGAGATTATTTTAATTTTTGAACTAGCAAAGAGACAAATAGATTCTGATTTTCTAGGAGCAGAGATGTTATTTTTTTTTACTGCCTCCCTTTGTGAAAAATCCTGCCCAACTGCACCTACTGAAACACCATCGTTTAGTAAACGCACATTTTATTCTTTAGAGAGACATAAACCACACAAAAGTAACATCTTTTTCTTCTGATATTTCTCTCACAGCTGATCCTCCAGGCAATACCTGAGTGATAATCGTGCAAAAAATATTTCCCTCTGTTCTTTTAGACTTAACATTTGTTCCGTGCCTGTAAGAGTTCTTTCTCAGTGCTGAGGACAGAGAATCCTTCCATGTGCTCCATTTTCCCTTCCAATTTCAAGCTGTTTTTCACAGAAAACTGATGAAAAATGCAATTGTTTAAAAACCAGGAGGTACATCTGAGATGAAATGTAGAATAATGGCACCAACTGAAATGCTAAAAATCACTATAGAGAAATACACAACTATACTGTAGTAACCCTGATCCCTTAAATGTACAAAACAGTATAAAGATTTAAAGCTAATAATAAAATTATATAAATATATTCTATATAAGGAAATAGGCATTGTAGTCAGTGTGTTCTGAAAGCAAAACATTTCTGTAAAATAAATTGTTAATGTAGAATTTCCCAAGAGTGCAGGAGTTTCAACAAGCATAAAAATCTTTACATTTATGTGCAGCAGAACTAAAAATATTTTCATTTGTACTGTATTTACCTGAGATACTTTGCAATAAATTCCTGATTGTAATAAAATAGGGAAGCAGCTGCTGATGTAAAGGGAGAGGTTAGGGAAAGAAAACAGGGGAACAAAAGAAAGCAGGAAAATAATAAATGCTAATATTGTATTGTATTTAAATGGAGAATTCTTAAGGACTAATCCAGAGAAATAAGGGGATTGATCATAATTTTTAATCTGCTTAAATGTGTTTTTTTGAGTTTGTAAAGGTACTGGATATCATTAAATCTTTTTTTTTTTCCTTTTTTTTCTGAAAATAAATAAGACATTAATTTTCTTGGAAAAATTCAGTTAGAGCAAGGGAAGCAAAACTGATCTGCTTTTCAAAGTGGACATTTATGACTTGCTGAAAAGCAATTTCAGGGCTGGGAAGCAAAAGCGCTCCCAATAAATAAGCAGTGATAGGATAATGTGAGCTGTGACACAGCATCCATTCAGCACTTCCATGGATGGAGAGAGGAAAAGAGAAGCCCTCTAAATGTCAGTGGCCCAATGAGACTTTGTGAGATGCTCTGTGCATTTTGAAAAGGGGTTTAAGAAAAAAGAAGTTATTCACTGGGTTTTGCTTTCCTTTTCTTTCATGCATCTTCTCCTTTCTTGCACTATTTATTATTAGGAATTATTTGTATCCTCCTCAATGGTTATTCATAGCACTTTCTAGAGGTGACTTGTTTTGTTTTTGGGGTTTTTTTAAGTGCTAAAGAAATTAAGTATCATGAACTCTGCTGAAAATCAAGGAAACCTTTATTTTTGCTTATTTTGAGATCTCCCTTTATGCCAAACCCAAAGCCTCTTTTGGTTAATTAGAATTATCACTCATTTTATAGAGAGGAAAACTGAAAAGCAAAGAAGCTTCAAGACTTGCTCCGTTTCTCATTGAGGCTCCTGCACACAGGGAGGATCTCCTAAAATATAATCCTTTGCTTGGATTCATGCTTTGTGTTTATTCCCAAGTACTAAACTATGAAATGGCAGAGGTTAAGTGTGAAGGAAGTTTGGAACCCTTGGAAATTTGCTGGGAATGTTTAATATATTACATGTTGTACAGTATTATTAATATTCAGGTGTTATTTGTAATAAACCCATGTACTACTGCTTCAAGTTTCTGTTTATGGAGTTCCCTGTATGAGGATGTAAAAGGTGAAGCTCAGTGGGAGAGGTGGGTTTGGTAAAACCTGACTTAAAACCACAGTTAACTAAGAGAAGATGAAGTGCTTTGCCTTTGCTGCATCATTTTCATTCAGATTTATTTTCTTACTACATGTGATAATGATAATAAATTGTTGGAAGGAAACCACAGGAACAGAGGACCATAATTATGAATGCCCTAAATTTTCCAACTCCCTCTGCCCAAACCTTCGTGTTGTTTTAATTAATGAAAATTAATTGCATTTGGAATCAAAAATCTCTTCCTCCTTACTGTCTTGAAGAAGGTAATTTTTTGTCTCACTAATGGTTGATATCCCTTGCTGTCAAACACTTTGTTAGGAAAAATGTGTACATATTTTGGCTAGAAATTATGTCTTCCTATTGAAAAAGTCATGTTTCAGCCAAAACCAACCAAATAAATAAAAGCTTGCAAGGGATTCCAGAAGAGCCTTAATATTTCCAAAATTAAGTATTTTCCTCTTTTCATTTAAAAGTGAAAAGTGTTTGAAAAATACCCATGTAATTCTCTAGGAAAAAATGTTTCTTAGGATAAAGGGGTTGCATGGTTTTTGGTTGATTGCTCGGTTCCGTTGCCAAAATTAGCAGTGGGTTTTTTTGATGTGCTCCTTATTTTTCACTTTCCTCCATGAATTCCTGTTTTGGCAAAAGAAGTAGTGAGTATTTTGAGGTGTTTAATATATACTAGCAAGCACCTCTATCACACCCAGATAGGATACTTTCCATGGAACAAAATTGCCAGAGTTCAGAAAAATTTTGTGTGTAGCCTTTTAATGACAGCATTTGTCTGAGATGCTCTTCTTAAATAAAATCAATGCTAATTTTGCATTTCCCTAACAGGAACCTGTTAAGCTGAGTACATGAGGCATTTTTAACCTCAGACACATCACAGGGGCAAATCAGCAATGGACTCAGTCTGGTGTATTAGTGTGGAAATTCGGAATACACAATCCTGTGTCTGGGAGACTTGGTTACTGGATTTTTAAGGACTTTCTGATACTCTGTGTCACTGGGGATTCTCATCTAGAGCATATTTTAATCCCTTCCTTCTCTAATACTTCACACAGTATCTCTTTGCCTGCTTGACAGGTGTTATGGAGCAGCATTTAATGCTTGTGTTCGGAATTCTTCCCTTCTGGAGTTCATAGATGCCCATAAAATAATAATCAGAGGGGAAACTCGGCTCCAGATTATTTTAATTTGAACAATAAACAATCTGTTAGGCCATTGAAGATCTACTGGCTTTCAAGTCAGTATGGATGGGAACTTCTAAGCAGTCTCCAGGCTGACTGTATGAGTGTATTCCATGGGAACAGAGTGGAGCAGGAAACTAGAAAAGCAGAGGAAGAAAAAGAGGTTTAGCTTTATTATTATTTGGGAAGCGGCTTTTCAAAACAGGGAATAGAACAAACAGTGGAAAATGTGGCAAAATGTTTGGGCCAAAATAAAGTCACTTCGTGCTTCCCATTCTGTCATAGGTGTCTCTTCAGTTTTCCCCAGAAAACACTGGGGAGACACCGAGGAGAAAGCAATTAGGCCAGGTCTGAGCATAACCAGCTGCCTCTGCCACAGTCCAAATGTGCCCATCTGTTCCCAAAAGGGGAGAGAATGTTTCCTTCCACTTCCAAAACACCAGGGAAGAGGTCAAGCCAAAAGTGCTGCAGGCTCAGAGGAGCAGGGGATTCGAATAGAGTTGTTTTCTAGGTAAAACCTTTCCATTGAGAACTTTGATATTTAACGGTTCACACTCTCAAAAAAAATTTCCCCATTTCCTTTTTGTCTCCTCTCCCACAGTGTAGTTCACCTCTTTTGTTAGCATAGAAGTCTGAATGTGAACAAAATTTCTTGTAAAATCACCCCCTAAGTAAGGAAATTGCATAATGTCTGCAAATCAGGAAAGAGAAGCTGTGGAGGGGAAGGGGGTGGGAAGAAGAAACTCCACATGTGTTCTACTGCATTCAGTAACTGAAAGCTAGAGGGACAAGTTGGAATAAAAGTCATCATATTATTATTACCCAAATTATCCTCTTCTTTGGGTATCTGTTGTGGCTGGAAGGGAGAGTGAGGAGCAATGCTGGGTAGGGCCTGAGGAGAACTTTCTGTGATTTATTTCTTTTGCTGAACTCTGGTAGCCCTGTTGGCTGATGGCATCAGTTTGTTCTTCCTAAGTTTAAATATTTGGGAAATCTCTGACTGCCACACCTGTGTCAGAATTACTAACCAAGGGGATAAGGAGGCCAGTCTCAGTCAGCATGGGAGGGAAAATAAGAAGCAAAACATGAGGCTCTGTCCCATTTTTTGACAACTTTTCAACAATGACCAGTAGGCATGTATTTTAAAAGCCTAAAAATAATACAATTTAGTTTAAAAATGCTGAAACTGGTGCATTGCCTCAAAGTACTGCATTGCTTAAACAGCACAGACTCAAGCAACTGAGTTGTGAGTAGTGTTAAAGAACTTTTTCAAGCTGATTCAAAACTTTGCTTCTTGCTGCTCTGTTAAATCAACGCATTTCATCCGCCTCTTCTCCTGGGCAACAAGTGACAGGATGAGAGGAAATGTCCTCAAAGGATGCCAAGGAAGGTTCAGGTTGGACATCACTAAGAATTTCTTCACTGAAAGGGTGACCAAGCATTGGCAGGGGCTGCCCAGGGAGGTTTGAAGTCCCCATCCCTGGAGGTGTCCAAGGAAGGCCTGGGCATGGCACTCAGTGCTCTGGGCTGGGGGACAGGTGGGGATGGGGCATAGGGTGGACTCAATGATCTGAGAGGGCTTTTCCAGCCTAAATGATTCTATTCTGTCATTCTAAGCTCCAGGATAACTACCAGGCCACAAACTGTGAGGTACTTTCATACTCAGTGAGTTGTCTCAGATGCCTCCACACTTTGGCCCTCATGGCATGGCAGTGAGTGGGAGTCATTTTTTCTAAAAAATAAGCAGAATTTTTCATTTGATCTGCTGTAATTGAAACGACTGTAAAAGTTAGCAAACTTAAATAAAGATAAAAAAGTAGTCATTCCCTTTCCCTGCCACCCCTGGACAACAGGGCAGATAACTCCTTGGATCTATAAAACGTTGAATTTGCGAAAACCTGAAAATGTTGTTTTGATAAATCACAAGCATCTTTCAGTGGCTCAAAGGATACTAAAATGTCACAGAGAAGCAAATCAGCATTCTCATTCTTTATTCCTGTCTTTGAGCATACACTTTGCAAACTATGGAGAAAACAGATAGTTGTGTCTAGGAGTTAGGAGAGTCTGAATATTGCTGTACTGCAGTGACTCTTATTGATATTTATCTCTCACATAAAGTTTTACCCTTTTCCTTTGTAAATCTCTTCTTGTGCAACAGTAATTCAGTAAGTGCTCTCTCCATTTTGCATGAGCATAAAGGAAACATCAAATCTGCTTCAAAGCTTTAGGTTTAAATTTTAGTATGTAGGCATCATCTAGGCCCCCACTGTACAAATTTTAGGCCTTGTGTTCCAAACATTTCTCTCCCTGATTTTGTGTTTTATGTTTGATTCTGCTTATGTTTGATTCGGGTTTTACTTGGAATATTTTAAGACATGAAAAAGTAAGAAATCACCCATTTTATCTTGGTACTCATTTGCTCCCACCTATGAATTCTTACAATATTTATCAATCTGCCTAAACATTACAAAATGCAATGCAAGCAAAGTAAGGAATTATAAAAAAGAAGCTTAACTGAGGGAAGAGGAGAAAATAGGCATATTAAGGAAAAATGGAGCTATACTAATTTTCGCCTTCTTTTTATTTGACTTGAAAAATGTCAAACCTAAATCTACATTTCAGGGGCTTGTGAACTCTCACAAAAATCCTCAGCTCTTTGAGACAAAGAGTGACTTCTATGTTTTGTTATCTCTAAACACTTGTTTCTGTGGCTGCAGCCTAAAACGTGTTTTAGGACAGAGCAAACTGACAGAGCCAAGCTTAAAGGCATTTAGGATATTTGAAACTGGACTTTTAGAAGCTCCTCCTTGCACACTTCCATTATTTTATCTTTTTAATTACTCACATTTCCCAAAATAAACAAGAGAGATGCTATTTCAGAAGACACGAAAGAGTAATTTGCAATCTAACAAATGTCTCGAACAAATATAGTTTATTTCTTTTAATCAGCACTGGCCTTTTGAATTGATTGTCTGAGATTTACAGGAGGGCCAGTGAAAGACCACAGACATCCACAATTGAAGGGACTTAAATGATTTGCATTTCTAAAAACAAACACTTTGTGATAGTGATTGAAAGAGCTGCATCAGGAACAGAAAGTTATGATATAAAGTTTTTGTAAGCTGGAAAACATTCAGTGTTGATGACTTTTTCTTTGTTTTTATAAATGGTTTCACATACTTCTTGACATTGTGGCTAACATGAATAATGACATCCAGTTTAGCTGAATTATTAGACTATAGATGCCCAGGCTTTTGGAAGAGCCCTAGCCTGTAAATAAAGATAGTAAATCAAATTTTTGAATTAGCCTTCCACCTGTGAAACATCCTATATAGAGCTACACTGGCTGCAGGTTGGAGATCTAGCAATGCACAGATCAGAAAATGGCAATTTTTGTTGCTGTAGCTGTTTGTCACTGGCCCTCAAATCCTAAATGGATGACACAGCTCCTCATTTTGGGGCACTTTTATGTTTGCCTGCCAGTCTGAGGGAAAGCAACGTCTTCTTTCAGTGTAGAATAAGGAGCCTTTGGAGGATACTGAGTAACTGAGTTCAAAATGTTTCTTCCCCCTGTAGACAGGGGGAAGTGTCTTCCTTGGAAATTCCCATAATGACAGAAGAAGCTCACTCCTGGAAAGTGAAATTCTGAAACCTGCCTTACCTCTTTAAAGTGGAAAACACTTAGATCAGGAAGAAAATTGCTTGGTTGAGTTGTATTTTACTCTTCATCTGCCTTGTTCTAAGTTGTCTGTTTGGATGATGTTCCCCCAAAAAAGTATTCTGCTCTCTGAGGAAAGAATATTGTTTCCTTACAAAAATAAAAACCTGGAATATGAAAGAGAGAAAGAGCAGTGGCCCTCAATTTAGAGGTTGGTAGTTTAGTCCTCAAGTAATATTGGCAGTTCTTGCACATGGGAAGTTATAAGTAGTCATAAATCTGTTCGTTCATAGAATGGCCTGGGTTGGAAAGGACTTTCAAGATCACCCAGTCCCACCCCTGCCATGGGCAGGGACACCTTCCATCAGCCCAGGTTGCTCCAAGCCCCATCCAACCTGGCCTTTGACACTTCCAGGGATCCAGGGGCAGCCACAGCTTCTCTGGGCAACCTGGGCCAGGGCCTCCCCACCCTCACAGGGAAGGATTTAATTTTGATATCCAGTGTCAACAAACTCTGTAAATTTGGTATTCCCATTGCTCGGTATAACTTGTAGGGAAGCTGCTGATGTCAGTGAAGGAACCTGACATTTTTATCTGTGGTGCTCCTAATCTAAGAGATTTACTTGTCTTGATTTCACACCGGATTTCTGAAAATAATGTGACTAGACAGGAACATAAAAAGAACCATAATATACCTGTTGACAGAATGGATTAAGACTAAAAACTGAGTAAAGTAAGTACCCCAGTACGTGTCAGAGGTCACTGAAAATGTGTGTTCAAGGCTGCTGATGTAAAGCAGCTCAATATTATGTTCTCTACGGACGTTTTTAAAAGTAAGTTACACTGTAATGGAATCCTCTTTTCACTGGACTGTCACCACTGACTGCTCTGTGTTCAATTATTATATATTTTAAAAAATATGACTTGTTCTGAAGGATAATAGTTAAAAAAAAATGAAAAAATGAAAGTTTGGGAAAACGTAGTTTTTACCAAATATGCCACCTAGCTTCCCTGTTGTGAAACAAGGCAGTTACTGCAGAGTTCCTATTTTATGCAAAGGCACAGTTCTTTCATTTTGCCTCAAAGGATGGATAATTTCCACTTTAAAAGGAAAACATTCGCTTGACCTCCGTAGTTGTTTTGCGTGGGAAAAGACTGGATCATTGGGATTGAGAGCTGCTGGTACTGCTTCCCCTTCCACAAACCTGTGGATTCCTCCCTCTTTACAGTGTGTGCTGCATTTTAGTTAGTGCATGACCAGACATTCACACTGATAGGAAAATTCACATTGGTTATGTACAAGAGGAAAGAGGAGGACAAAAAAGAGCAAGAGAATTGTGTGGAATGAAGATTTCAGCAAAGTGCCTGCCTGGTCTGGATGCAATGCCATGCTAATATGTAACCTTAATGAGGATCCCCTTTTTTTTTTTACTGGAAACGTCAATCCTGTGCAAAAGTCATGATGCTTGTTTTTGTTTTGCCCAGTTTCACCTAAGAAGATGCATCTCAAACCCCCCTCAGGTGCTTAATGTTCGCGTTAAAACCGTGGTTATTAATCGGAGTGAAAATGAACAGAGCGGCCTCATTTTGGGAAGCTCCTCAATGTTGTGTGAGCAAAAAAAATTCCAGTGGTGTTTTCTCCCTGTAGGAAGCGTGGGGACACGCTTTATTATTCACCACAGTATTCTGATGAGACAAGTCAGTCCCTGGGCTTCAGCAAATGCCTGGAGCAGGGACTGCCAGAAGGGGCTGAGTGTCCTTGGCCTCACTCCCTGTTTTCCCACAGCACAGGCGAGCCCTGGGGAGGATTTAGCAACAGTTTGCATTCCCCCATCTCGTGTGGCACTGGGGATCTGCAGTGCACACCTCTGCTTTTTTAAAATTTAATTATTTGTTTGTTTGTTGGTTGCTGTGGAAGGTAATAATCACTTGAGGTGTTGCTGTGTGATGGGTTGGTCCGGATCAGGACCATAAAAGAAATTCCTCTGCAGTCCACCAAGGTCTTGGGTACATCAGGTGTGTTGTCTTCTGCTGTTCCCCTGGGATTTCTCCTGTATTTTTTTGTCTAAAAGGAGCAAACACAACATGCTGCTGCATCTCTCAGCCCAAAAACTGCCTGCCCTTCAGAAAGGGAGCTTTGCATCAGTCTCTGCTGAGCAGACCTTGAGAAAAATTACCTCACTAAAGATTGAGCACTGTGGGACTGTGACCTGTGGGACTGTGACCTTTGTGTGTGTGTGTGTGTGTGTGTACAGATACAGGTAAAGGGAAGGCAGAGGAGAGAAAGATGAATGGGAGAGTGTTCCTATTAATTGCTCCTTGCTGAAAAACCTCTGCTTGGAGAGATGCTTCAGCAAGAGGTGACAGGACCAGAATATGAATGGGGACAGTGTAGTCTTTATGTTGCCCTTTGTAAATGGATTATTGCCTTCTGGCTGTGGTTTATTGTCACTGGCGTGTTCTGCTTGTGAGCAGAAGGTTGTGCCTTCCAAGCAATTGTCTAAAAATGGAAAATCTCTTTCCCATATTTAAAAAAAAAAAGAGAGACTCTGGCTGGTTTTGTGCAAACAGAACATACACAGAGTTAGACGGTGGCTTCATATAACGTGGCTATGTTTAAATTTTGCTTTTTAAAAAAACAAGCAGAATTTGGAACATATTTCAGGGTGGAGGTCAGAGATATGTGTGTCTTGTCTAATGATAAGCAAAGGACATCTGGTTATACCATCCATCAGTCTATTGCCTAAAGCAAGAGATATTCAAGTTTGACATGTCTGTTTTGGGAGGGGGAGGGAGGAGAGGAGGGATAGCAGCCTGTTTTATCAAAATGCAGGAGCTGAAGTTGTTGGTTTCCTTTGTTTTGGTTTGTGGTTGCTTTTTTCCCCTCCCAGAATTACTTTTAGTTGTATTTACTGTGTTCACTCTTTGCGAGTGCTACCCCAAAAATCTAATCACCTATGCTCCCCAAAAGATTAAAATATAAATTACCCAGAATATAAATTTAAAATAATTTGAACAGTAAGAACATTTGAACACTAGTTTGTTTTATTATTCTAGCTTTAGATTGCAAAGGATTCTAGAGGTGGTAAGTTCCTTCTCATTAATATTTAAAAAATATCCTAAAAGATAAAACCCCTTCATTTAAAGATATTGACTGTTCTCCCCTGGATTTGAGTGTGGGTCAGAAGGTCAGTCCAGCTTGCTTATTATTATAGTTACTACTATGTTATTGATTAATTCACAATATTTGTATTGTGTTGTTAATCTCAATAAAAATAAGAATCATTGGAAATTTAAAAATAGTTCATAGTTATTAATCAGTGTTTTGCACTACTAAAATTTGTTATTTTCTAGCTTTCTGATATTTGCCATGCAATCAGTTCATACAGATTTCAAAAATTTAAAAGCAGAAAAAGGATATTGAGTAGTCTTTTTCTTCTTTAATTTTTCTTTTTCATTTTTCTTTTTCCTTCAGAAAATATTCAGGAATGTGCTACAGTGTGACATTTCTTTCAGTCTGTTGACACCAAAAAAGTTGCTCGTTTCCTGGGTTTTGTTTTCTTTTCTCTTCAGATGAAGAATTCCTTTAGAAGAGGCTTCTTGCTTTTCTATCTAAATCTCTTTGAATGCTCTTGATTTATTTTATGGGTTTGCTTATTGCAGCCTGCTTGGAAACCTTAGTCCAGGCAGGATGGGGCTCTGAGCAACCTGGGATAGTGGAAGGAGTCCCTGCCCATGGCAGGGTGTTGGAACTGGGTGTTCTTTAAGGTCCCTTCCAACCCAAATCATGTCATGATTCTATGAGCTTATGGTTTAGCTCCTCTGTGGGCCACTGAAAATCTGTTGTGTTCATTCCATGGGAGGTTTGGTCAGAAACGGATGAAAGTGGTTTTTAGACAGATTTTTGTTATCAAATTATCACTATCATTTTTTTTTGCTGTAAAAGCATTCTCTGAACGCAAGTGAAAACTTTCCTCTGAAACTCAAACCTTCAGCACCAAAACACATCTAGTTCAAGACAGATGCAGTTTTGAAAGCTTATTGTTTGAAGATAACTTATTTTTTTCACAGCTAAAATTTGTTTTCTGTCTGTGTATTGGTAGAAAGGGCAAGTATAAGTTTGTACTTGAGCATTTAATAAAACAGGCTGTGGCAATGGCTGATCTGGTTCTTTAGTAATAGGTGAAACAAGTCTTGTACTGGGCTTTTATTGCAGCTGCATGAATAATCAAAATTGTGTTCAGTTTGTTTACAAAGCCAAATAAACACATCAGGTTTTAAGGTTGATGGTTTTGTTTGTTTTAGGGTTTTGTTTGTTTGTTTGTTTACAATATGAATCAAAATCTGCCTTTCCCATTTTTTCCCCTGGCTGAGATGTACAAGAGGGATCAGGCTTCTTGTGAGCATCACCAAATATTTATCACACTGAAGGAAAACCTTTGTCTGCCCTATCAGCATATACTCAGCTAAAGCAATAAACTGCAAAGGATTAGATTTGAACACAACTGATTGATTTTGGTATCTAACACTGAATGTCTTACTGCATATTATGCTCTTCAAACCTGCTTTTGCCTCAGACCCATTTTGAAACCTATTTTGAGCCATAAATCTCCTCCAGTTTCTCTGGCTCCTTAGGCAGATGTCTGTCTGTCTTCCCCCCCTGCCCTGTTTTTTATAGCACTGATGAAACCATTCCCACTTTTCCATTTGTATTGTGGTGAGCCCCTCTCTGGGAACAGTTTCATAATCATAAATATTGTGGTGTCTTATTTTGCAGATGTATAAAATTAAAATAACCAAAGACCAGAACTCGTCTGTTTTGTTTCTGTTCACCACTTGCTTCTGAGACAGGGATTTCTAAAATCCCCCCAAAAGATAAGTAACTTAATTTCTGGCCTTTCAGAGCTTAATCGCTGCAGTTTAAATGCAAATGTTATTATTTCTTTTATATTTAAATGAAAATTAGCATTTCAATAACAGGTGCTGCTGGGGAAGCTGGGGCATTCTTTTTTTTATTATTTTTTAAATCTTTCCCACAGTGTCTAAAGTTACAGAACTAAAATCTTGTAGAAAATAGGTATTGGAAGCATCCAAAAACATTCCTGCTCCGTGTAGGTAATGAAGTCATAGGCTTTGTGACCCATATCTCATGAGAGAAGAGTGATTTTCATTACACAGTGTGTTTCAAAATATACATAGTTGACATTTTTTCCCCTTTAAGGGTTAAGCTGCTCTAAGTACAGCTTTTGCATTACTCAGGATGTTGGTAAAGTGTGAAAACTCGATACTGAATTAAATAGTGGAGTAGAGGAGTGTGTGTTGGTAGGTGGTTTTGGAGGACTTCTAAAAATGTAATAATATAATAATACTGGGGTGAAGATAAAAACCCTGTAGCTGGAAAAAAACCCCCAAAACATGGGAAACATAAAGATATGCCATTGGAGAGGTCATATAATCTTAAAATTTTGCCCCAAGTAATAACTTCATCGACTAAATTAAACGAATTAAAAGCTAAACTCCACTTACCACTTAGAAATACGCAAACTCTAAGCAAGACATTGGGTTGGGCATTAGAGCTTCTGAATAAATTAAAAAAACCCCTCTCATTTCCTATTTTTCTATGATCTCAAAAATAAGAATATCTCATGTGCCTATAATAAAGAGAAGAAAGCCTCGAGGTGCTTCATATTTAAGTAGTGCTCTTATGTTGTTACAAATGCTCAGCTAATTAGGACAACAACAGTGGCAGCCGAAGGAGTCTCTGAAGGACACATGGAAGGAGGTGTTAGGGCAAAAAGGATTGCAGAGCCCAAGAAAGGACAAAACCCTTACAAAAAAAGACCAAGGGGTCTGAGTTGAAGGTGTCTGGTAAGGGAAGAAAGGTGGAGGAGGAACATCAGCTCTGGACTCTGGATGAGGGGCCACTGATCAGAGGAGGTTGAGTTGGATGCAAGGTGAGAAAGTAGCAGGGAGAGTGTCTGGGTTGAGCACAGGAAAAGGAAAACTCCAGCCAGGACTGCCAATAATGCATTTGGAAAGCTTTAGGGTGGAAAATGCAATGGATCTTGGAGTTTAGTAAAATGATCAGTGGTGTGAAGGGGCTAAAGGTAATTAATTTTAAAGGGTGAGCTTGTGCTCCCACACAGAGTGGTTGGGCAGAGGGTGGATGTTTTAGTGCATTCAGCATAAAAAAATAACTTTCTGTTTTCTTACCTTCACAAAAGTCAACGTTTTCTACACTTTGTAAACCCCCTTTTACACCTCAGTGGTTGCTGGTAATTAGTCAATCCCTCATTTCTGACTTGAATTCTTGCTTCTGTGTTCAAACTTTTACTACTGTGGGGAAACTATGCTACCGTGGTAGGGTCACCACAGTAAAATAAAGGTTAAAAATGAGGGTGGCCTCAAGACAGATCTCCTTTCAAAACAAATTGTTGATGCCAAAGTGTATCAGTTCTGTTGGTCTTGATGGAGACAGTGACAAAAAATACAGGTAGAGACACCAAGGGTGCTCACAGACTTAAATTTGGCAGACTTCTCTGAGGCTCCTTACACTGAAATGTGTATCTTTGAAACACTGTCACTGGTCACCAGAGAGAAGAGATCAGTGCCTGCCCCTCCTGAGGAAGCTGTAGATTTGTACATCTCTGAATTTTTAGTGAAGGCAGTTCTTAGGCTCTTTGTGCAACAGAAGCTGTCTGGGCCTGGGAAGCAACATTTCTTGTGCGTATATTTGTTGGGAAAAATTTCATCAAGCACAATAGAAAACAGGGTTTGTGAAAAAGCTCAGTGCTCTAAAGAGAACTCAAGACTGAGATGCCTCATTTTTCCTTGTGGAACCATTCCTCCACTCCTGATAGAGTTGGCACTGAGGCAACACCAGTATTTTTCTCCCTTGCATTGCTGCCATTATATTTTAATAATTACGTGGGGTGTGTTTCATATTTTGAACTTGCAGAACAAATAATCTCCAAAGAAAGATATTTTCTTTTTCTTGTGCATTCCCAACCCCCCCTCCCCCCCATGATGAATTTCAATTCTCTTCTGCTTCTTGATGTGCTTTTTGAAATAGGAGAGAGCAAGGATGCACCTCACAGACACCTTGCCAGCAGCTAAATCATGCTGGACTTACTTCCAGTCCCTTCTGAAATTATAGGATTTATGGGTGGTTCTTGCAAGTCACCCCTCTGACGTGTAGGCATTAGTTGGGATTTTTTGTTCATTCAAAGGTGTGATCTGGTATGTAATTCTTTTTCTGAAATTGCCTTATCTGTAATAGTGTAGGGAAGAGTTTGTTAGTTACATTCTAAAGGAGGAGGTTTGAGGGATGTTCATAGGACTAGAAAAATAGCTCTAAATATTTCTTAGGGTTTTTTGTACAGACAATCACTTTTTATGTTAATCTGCCCAAGGATTTGCTGGAGGAGGTGGGTAAAGAATGGCAGCTTTCAAAACTAACAAGGTGGAAATACTGCCTTAGGGGAACAACAAATTCAGTTTGTTAACCACAGGTTAATGAAAGGCAGATTCAAATCTTCTGTACCCGTCCCTTTCTAGGACCCCAAGTGCCTCAAAGGGATTATTTAGACCTTCTCTGCCCACAGATATGTGAATTACGGAGTTAGGATTGGATGTAACATTTTTACTGATTCCTGTGAAGAAATTGAGCCTAAACTTTTGGGACTGTGGCCAGTTGCCAGCCCTTGCAGGTAACTGTGCATCCTTGCCAAGTGGTTTTCCTTGAAATCACTTGTCTAGTGACAGTATTTTCCTGTTCCACCTGAAAACTGACTGATGGAAAGCACGTGCCCTCTCGCTATTGTGCCTGGCAAAGAAATGCATATTCTTTTGTCCCCCAGTGCTTTGTAATCCCTGTTTTGTGCTTTACTTGATTTTTTTTGGTGATATCCAGGTAACAAGCAGTGCAGCTGCTGCAGACCTTTCATGCCATCAGGTTATACTATATATTTTAAACTCTCTTAATTCCCAAAGCCATGTTAATTCTTCCCTTGGCTTCTGCTCTAGTTCTTCCCCATTACAGGATCTGTTGATCTGTCTTATTTGGTTTTTGCTTACATTTGTGCCTCTGCACATCTTGTAGAGGCATCTCCTGGGAAACATCTTCTCTTTGTTCGTGTTTTAGTCTTGAAATCAGCACTTGAACGTGGCTGTATTTTACAGATTGGTTATTTTGCTATAATTAAGCTTCATGAATATGAAGATTCATGTAGTATTCCCAGGGTGTCCTGGGAAGTTAGGTTGAGCAATAGGATTTTATTTCATCTCTCTGTAACCCATCATCATGTCACTTTTTTTTTTTGCTAAATTGAAATGCCATATTGATTCTTGGGAAATACAGAGTGTGTACTTGCCAATTTTTGTTTTTAGTTTGAAGCCTAAGTAGATGAACTGTGACGGTTGCTTTCTGGAGAACCGAGACAGAAGTTTGCTGGGGAAGAAAAGGAGGAAAATAAGGCCAATGAAATCCTTAAAATCCTTAAAATATTTTTTTTTTTTCTGCAAATTTATCCTAGTACTGAAGTTTGATAAAACCTGTAATGGTAGATAGTGTAGTTTACTGATCAAAGCCAGAAATTTTGAGACTTGATTGTATTTTTAGGACTATCCTTGGCTTTCTGTGTGTTTGTTTGGGAGAGAGGCCCTCTCTGTGTCTCTCTGAATTTAGCCTTGTTTCTACCTTGCTCTCTCTCTCTGTTTCCCCTCTTTTTTGATTTTTTTTCATTCTTTTTTTTTCTTTTTAAGATTTTCTGGGCAGGTCCCACCTTTCATTACGTGTGTGTACAGCAAGCAGTACAAAGGACACCAATCTCAGCTTTCATTTGGGCAGCAGTGTCATGAATAAACTGATAATAGGAAACTCAAAAATCTGTTCGTGGAAGTGTTTCTGTCTTTTCTGTGTGGTGGAGTAGTTACTTTTTTATTGATTGCAGCAGAAGAATGAGTAGAAATAAATCTAATCCAACTGGACTACGTTGAATGAAGACATCTGAGTTCCAACAGAAGTCTTGCTGTTGATGATAAAATATAGGTTCATAATTAATTTTTTTCCCTGTTACTTTGCCTCTATAATTATTTCCTTTGTGATTAACTCTCCTGGTAATGTATTAGTGATCTACCAGAAGCTCTGACGTGAAAATTAAAGCTTTGCAATGCTTGGCCCTTTGGAAAATGCTCCTCATCCTATAGTTGGCTGAAACCTGGCCCTGGTATTAAAAGTGACATTTAAGCTTTTATAAACAAATTACTTATGTGACCAAATGTTTTTATTTGCTTTACTGAATTCCTTCGTTCAGGTCTTGGGAAATTTCTGAATACCTTGAGCACAAATTTATCCTCTGAGCAGGAGTGATTCAAGCCCCCAGCAAAATCCTACTTTGGTATCATGTTGACAAGAAAATATCGGTTTTCTCTCTGCCAAATTTCCATTGAAAATGTAGCAATGAAGAAGGAAGAGGTTTAGGATTACTCTCAAAATATATCATGTAAAAGTGAAGGAACATAGTTGCCTTTTATAAATCTGAGTGTATACACAGTTATAAATAATTTAAAAACCATTTTTATTTTCCAGACAGAATTGTGACTTCAAAATTTGACCTTCAGCAGGTGCTTTCGACTCTCCAAAATTAACTGGAGTATTCCAATACTTGAGACAACCTGCTTTTTTTTTTTCCCTCCAATAATATTTCTGACTCATAACCTGCTATAATTAGTTAATAGATAATTATATGTAGTTCTGCTTAACTTGCTGATCACTTCCATAAGTTTCATCTCGTTTATATTCCAGATACAGTTGTAGCTTTCAGCAAAGTGCAATTGCAGTGTACGATAGGGAGGTCTGGTACTAATCAGATTTACTCATTCCCTCAAAATATAGTACAGAACATTAATTTCATGCTAATTCAAAATGTATCAGCCAACTGCCAGTTCCATTCTGAATCACAGACAGGCTGATATGGGAATAAAAAAAAAAAAAAAAAAAGAATAAAAAGAGAAAAAAAAATCAACCCCAAACAAAACCCCCCAAACTAAAGCACTGAAAGATGGCAACATAATTTTCAGTTTTATGGAAAGAATATTTTGTCAGAAAATTTGATCCTGCTCTTTTTTTTTTTTCCCCTTTTATTTTTTTTGGTAAATTCAGTGTTGGAAAAGGAGTAATGTGATAATGGACTGTAACATTAAGTAATCGACTTAGTGTCATGAAAGTAATTAAAAACATTTATCAGCATAAAAAAACTACACAGAACTTCATTAAATAGATTACAAAAACCACCCCCAGGCCACACTTCAAATGAATATGTACCACAATATTCCTTCACCTTTGGCTTCAACCTTAAGGGTCAAGCAGAGGGGGCAGGATTTAGGTTCTGCTTCCTGCTCCATGTCTTAGGATAACCCAGGGAATGGAAACCAGTGAGGATTTGCCATGTGTGATGTGCCACCCTTAAGGGGAGGGGAGCACACAAAGTTTGTGGATGCTTGTGGTCGAAAGGAATGAAAAAAGCAGAGGGTCTGCAGAAGAAATGGTGTTTTATTAGTAAATTACATGTTTGGGATGGAAATTGGTGTAATTTAGTCCCTTATTTTAAAGTATAAACACGTGGTGGTGGGTTTTGAAAAAAGGGGTAGGGTGAAAGGGGAGAGAGAAAGGTGAATTAGGGAGAGAGGAAGAGAGAAAGGAAAGAAAGGAAGGAAGGAAGAAAGAGAAAGAGAACAAGAGAGAGAAAGAAAAGAGAAAAGAAAAGAGAAAAGAGAAAAGAGAAAAGAGAAAAGAGAAAAGAGAAAAGAAAGGAAAGGAAAGGAAAGGAAAGGAAAGGAAAGGAAAGGAAAGGAAAGGAAAGGAAAGGAAAGGAAAGGAAAGGAAAGGAAAGGAGAAAAAAAAAAAATTCTTTGTTCTGGATTATGAAATGCCTGAGGCGGTCTAGAATATGATCTGAATTTTGGAAAAAACTATCCCAAAATGAGAGAACTGAAGCAGTTTACTCTTCAGCTTCTTACTGCTCATCAAGGCAGAAATTATTTGTTCACAGCTGGTGAGTATTGCCAGTGGCTGGAAGGACTGTGGTGATAAAACTGCAGCTAGTTACAGTGACAGTGGGAATAAATGCAAGGTTTTCACAATGAAAACAATCCTTTAACAATTAGTGTTTGTGTCAAGGTGCAGTGACTTGCAGAAAGATGTGCTGTAGCACAGCCAGAAATTATGAGCTTCGAACACTGGGGTAAATCCGTGAGCTGTGCTGACACAGATGATTACTCCTCTCCTTCAGAGCAACGAGTCTCGCTTTAAAAGAATTAAAAAGAACCCTGGCGCGGCTGCTGTCCAGGGTACTGACACCACAGGAATTGTTATCGTTAAACAGGAAAATGCTGTGAAAAACTTTAAATGTGTCAGTTTAATATAGAAGCAGACATTGAACATGGAAATAATTACACTTACATCACCCTCCCGTGGGTTACTCTATTTGCTTCTGAGAATATTTTTTTTTTATTATATACCCCCCCACCACCACCTTTCTCAATCCCCCTTGAATTTCTGCCTTTCTCCATGGGTTGAGGTATTTAATTCTGCCTGTAAACGTTTGTTTAGTCATTCTCCAAGCGTGGAAAGATGCATAAATTGTGCAAAAAAAATTAATTTCAAAATAATAACCTTATTTCTGTCCTAGAGTGAACAACTTCTCAAGGGCTGGTTTTGATATATTACCCATGTCAGCTGTAAAGAAAGCTTTGTAGAGAAGAGATGGTCCAATCTGTCGCGCTATATTAAAAATAGTTCCTGTTGTGGTGTGCACTGGTGTTCTGCAGGGGTGGAGCTGAGAATCCTCCCCTCATTCTGCTTTTCTGGAGGTAAATTGTAAACTGGATTTCAGAATTGCTGCCAAACCTCTGAAATACCCTTTTTCAGGCAGCGATTTCTGTGTGGAGGTTGGAACGCAGGATGAACTCTGCAGAATGTGACAGTACACACGTGTTGTCCTGTCCTGCAGCTCATTTGCTCTCTTTGGAGAGTAATAATTCTGTTCTCTTCAGAAATATTTGGAAGAAAATGTTCTTTTGCCCAGTTGGGATCAGACATATTCTGTGCTTCTTGTGTTTGCCTTTTGACTTTGCTGTCTCTCTTTGGCTGGGGAAGTCACAGTATCTGAGAGCCCAGAGAAGGTCATGCCCTATACATGTGTCAGCCTTGATTGTAATACCATGCTTCATTCTTGACTTCTCTTTACCCTGAGGACAGACAGGCAGAAAGGCCATTTTTAATATCACAATTAGCTCTCCTAAAGCAATCGTGTTGGTGGGGGGGAAACAAAAAGGACACAGGCAATTGATGATGGTAATATTGCAAAAATAAACTGCCCTGCTCTCTGAAAAGCGTGTGGAGGAAACTGCAGGAGTTGTTCAGGCCATCTTTTTGCACTGAACTACACAATAATGCAATTTAGCTCAATCTTGTCAGCTTGGGGAGGTATTAAAAAAATAATGCATCTCCAGCTTGTTTGACAGCCCTGAGACTGACAGAGTAAGTGACAGTCCCTTTGTGCTCAGTGCACACCAGGGAGTGCCCAGAAACTTTGGAAAATACACAGAAAGGCAGAGTCATCAGTGGGTTGTGGAGCTGAAGGGACTGGTGGCATCACTGGGACATAAAGGGGGCAAGTAGAAATGAGCCTGGGAAACAAGGAAAGCAGAAGTTATTAAAACAAACAAAAACCAAGAATGGCTTTTGGTTGCAGATGAGCAACAGCCTGAGAGCACCATGTAGTGGCCTGAGTTTGATGTGACTCATTTGGACAGTCAGTGGCTGTGGATGCAGTTCAGAATAGCAGTAAAATAAATAGAAATAGGTTGTCTTCATAGCTGCTGAACTTATGAACCTGTAGCTTAATGAAGCTATTTTCCATATGCTGCCATTATTGGTTTTTGTTTGTTTTGTTTTGTTTTGTTTGTTGCTGCTCTTTTGTTGGGTTTTTTTTGAGTGTTTATTTTGGGTGACACTTTAAAGAAAACAGACATTTTGCCTGCAAAAAATTAGGGAACTAAAGTGAAGCATAATTGTTACAAATTGCAGCACCATAATTTTGACAGAATTAATTTGAGAGATTTTGTTTTTCCTGCAAACCTTCTGGGCCCAAGCAGTAGTTTAAGTCCAGAACTTTCCAGGTTTCATGATATTTATTAAGCTCAGCATGCAAATGTGCACTGAGCTCTATTACAAGACCTGATGTGTGACTGTGACAGTTTGTGTCACCTTGGGTACGTAAATGATGTTATTTTCCTTCCTTCTTGGATGGAAAGGGGCAAAGTTTAGTCACATGGACCTAAATACATCCATCAAAATGGAAGAGTTGGATAAGCAGGCTTCATATAAAGTGGAGAGAGCTTAGGTTTTCTAAAAATAAGATTTAGGCTGGGTGGGGATACCTCAGAGGCCAAAAGCAGACCTTGTTCCTGTGGAATTTTCCAATGTCTGTCTGGGTAGGACTAGAGAGCCTTTATAAATGTTTTGCAGTACCTCTGATGAGGCAGCAAAAAGCAGTTTTCCTTTCAGTTTGTTCCTTAACCACACCTGGAATCTGACACATTCCCAACACATTGACTTGGAGTTTGAACAGTTCCTGTGGTCTGGCTACAACCCTAACAGAGCTCTGAAGTGCTTTAAAGGACGTTTTGTACTGCTCAGTGTTAGAAATGCATAATTAAATCTTACAAACTTAAAGAAATCTCTAAACGAAATGGATCTTTATTCTTGGCTTGAAATAATAGTTTATATTCACTGTGCCCAGTGTTTTTGTCATTGCATTACCAATTAAATACATGAGGTCACTGAAGTGATGTGAACTTTAGATTTGCTTCTAGAGCTGAATTTAAACTCTTGTCCCTGAATTACCTGCAGAAATTCTCATAAAATAGTTCACATATAAGTATAAAGTCTAAGATGGAAGTTCCTGTGTGGTGGTTGGGGGTTCAGCAGCAAGTAATTGATAGGCTTAAATGACAACTCTGCCTGTCCTTCAGTGATTCCAGCCACCACTGGAATCATGACTCCATCTGATGTCTTTGATGTTCTTGGTAAAATATAACCTTGATAGAAAAGGTCTGATGTTCTTGGGGATGGGGACAACAACTCAGGGGCCACTCAAATGTGGGGTAATGGCCTCTGGCTCCTTTTTCCACTGTCAGGGCACTGGTAGAGAGGTGATTTTAGGGTGGCAAAGGGTGAAAGATTAAGGGAGGGAGAGCAGGGAGGTGTAACAGTCAGGTGGGAGGGAGGTCCCACTGCTTTGGAGGGTGCAGTGGGCAGGGGATAAGGTGCATGGGGTGCAGAGTGTGGTTTGGAAACTGTGGGAAGAAATGTCAGCAAGGTGCAGCCAGGGCTTACTCAGCTAAAATTTTGGAAGTTCTCACAGAGAACACGGCTTGGGTTTCCCCGTGTTTACATATGTGGAACTCCATCCTTTCTGTTTTACCTTTTGCATGCCTGGGATAATGGTATCCCAAACAGTTGTCCCTGATGGGATACTAATGGGAGCAGGCTGGTTTAACAGACCTCCTGTTTGTACTGTGGTAGCTCTGGGAAGTCAACCAGGTTCACTCTTGCTGACAATTACTTACATAAATCCACCCATAAATCCACAACACTCCTATTTTGGGACATCAGTCAGGAAGTGACAGTCAACCTGATAGTTACCTGATAGTCAACCTTTTTTTTTTTATTTTTCCTTCAGTTAACCTTGTCTGTCTTGCTCAACTCTCTCCATATGAAATATATTTGAAAGCTGATTTATTCTGTACTAGATAGGGAGTACAAGGAGGCTCCAATTCTATGCATCACCCAGATTCTTTTTATTAAATCCGCCACATACATCAATAATCAAAAGAAAGACAATTTTCCAATTCTGGGGACTGCTGAGCTGAGTCCTCAGCTATATAATCCAGTCTCTGTGTTCAATTTCCCAGGCACTCATTGCCTTTGAAGCTGAGAATCCTTTCCCAGCTTTGCATCTTTATCTAATGTCAACCTTTCTACTTATCCACAGCCCTGTATGAAATATGGAATACACTTTGCCCTTTAAAATGGACTTTGTTTAGCTTGGCTGTCTCTGTGTTTCTTTAGACACATATTTGTATTTACCCAGACATTTTCCAGGGAAGGCATTAACATACCAGTTCCCATATGGTTGACAGAGAACAGTGTGAGCCATTCAGAAATACCAGATAAATAGCACTGTGTGGCTTTGCTGGCTCAAGGATACCACCTTGCTTTCATTTTTCTGTTTAGATGATTTAGATCTGGTCTGTGCTACCAAATTGAGTTGCCATATTTTATTTCTTTTTTTCCAATTGCAACCTTCCCAAATCAGTTGCAAGCAGAGAAGCTACAGAGAAGCATCTTTACTCTTTATCTCCTCCCTCCCCAAGTTCTCCTGTGACAGTCAGTCAGTTGTTCAGTGCTTCTATGGATGAGTTTTGCAACAAAGCTGTGGTTGTGAACATTTTTACTGCACCCTTATTTAAAGAAAGAGCCCTGTGAAATCAGGGACTTCAAATCTTAATTTGAGTGTGACTCTGGCTCTGCCTCCCAACTCTTCAGCACAGAAAACGTGGCTAAAATTCTGTTTGTGCCTGCCAGGGGAAGTAAATGTTCACCCACAATTATTCTGTTCTAACCTTGAAGAGCAAACAAGCCAGGTATATATAGATCTTCATGAAAAATCTCCATGAAAAAAAAATCTGATGATAATTTCTTTCTCTTTTCTGAGACAGGGGTCATAACTCAGTCCTGATAGGCAGCGAGTGAATCAGCAGAAACCTTCTTTGGCTCTTCCTGGAGGAGACTCTGCACCTTTGACAAAGGACCTTATTTTATTTAATCCTGCTGGAAAGTTCACTTCTCAGGTTGCTTTTCGTGCTCCAGGGCAGGAGTAGCTGGTTGTTTTTCTTTATCTAAGAACACTTCTGCTTATAAAATCACCCCAAAAATGAAATGACCTTTAATGCTCAGCTATATTTCATGGCAGGGAAGAGAGCGGAACACTTATCGCAGGGAAAATCTTCAGAGTCATCACCTGGTTCAGATAAAATCAAAAGATCTGAGCTCAGTTCCTGACTTTTCCACTGGTCTTTACTACGACCTTTGGGCAGGGAGTTAAATAAATGGGACACAACTATCTGCCCTCCAGGTATTTTGCAAACCCTGCTGGGTGCCAGCCTGTGTCTCTAAGGTGCAGGTAGGATGATGTTTCTGAAAGTGTTGGCCACCACTGTGGGGCTCATTTCTCTTTGGGATTTCTGTCTGTTCCTGTCAGGAACGTGCTGGTTACTAATGAGTGGAATGAAAAACGCCTCTGTTCTACACTTTTTCCCTGTGTCTAATTATTTCTTTTACTTTTCTCACAGCAGCCAGGGGAATGAAATGCTCCTGTGTGTGTGACAGTGGACTAGTTCATAATGAAGCAAGTTTTTCCAAATACCTTAGATTTTAACTTTTTTTTTTTTTTTTTTTTTACCCAGAGAATGGCATATTAAAATGCTTCTGGCTGGCTGAAAAGTCTAAGTACTGTATTTGTCAGAAATTTCTGCAGGAACCTGACAGAACAATGGTGCAATGTGTGACACAGTACAATTAGTAACATCAATAACTTTGTATTAGCTGTTTTATGGTGTCTGGTTTAGAGCAGCTATTACAAGAGTCACTTGGCAAGGCAGCATCTGTTCAGTTTAATGTTCACCTTCAGCCAGTCATCTTGCTAGTAAAATTATAACTTTTCTTTCTTTAGTAATGTTTCCTGCTCCCTGTTCTTTTTGTGTGGCACATATTAGTATAACCTGTACCTGTTTCAAAATTTACCTGTGTAAAATTTTTGCAGGCTGTAAAAGCAAAGCATAATCACTGCTGGTTTCAGCACCTCTCTGTTCCTCACCATTCCCAGAGCTCTTGGTGGAAGACAAAAAGGGGAAAACATATTTTAAAAAAAAGGCAAGGGAAGCAAGTAGATTAATTTTTTTATGGAGGAAAGCCTATTAAGTTGTTATACTTGGAGAAAATTTGGTTTACATTTGTCAATTCTACCAGAGTCTCTTCTCATATTAAAATAAAAAACAGGAGTTGAAAAGGCAGTTTCCTTTGCTAATCTTCCCTCTCCCTTAATGGTAACATAGACTCTGTACAAACTAATTTTTTCTTTTTGGGGGGGAGTGTGTTTTTCTCCTTGGCTTCACTCCACGCTGCGCATTTCTAAATGTGAATTTTCTAAAGGAGCTGTAGGAAAAGCTGGCAAAGATTCTTCCTCTGGCTCCTCTTGTTAACAAAAGCTGGAGCCCACTGATGGGGCTGTGCTGAGTCATTGGCCTGGGCTCAGAAAGGAGTGAGAATTGAGGTGAAAGGAGTTACAATTGTCCCCTCATGCCCTTTCTTCAGCTGCAGGGAAGGTCTTGAATAGTCACTGCTCGAGGGAAGGGATGGTGGGAACATTCAACCAACAGACCAACCATATTCCTGATAATAATTGCCCTTTAAAAATACAACAGATATTTTAGGTGTATTAGTGCAAGAACTGCTGCAGACACACGTGCAGCACAGTCTGAGTCTAAAGCTGTTTAAACCCTTTAAAAACCAGCTTCTGAACTGCATGTTGAAATATTCAGGGTTAGAGCTCTTACTGGGGATGATCAACAGAATTTGAAAGCATTTGAGTAGAATTTGAAAGATTATCATTACTGACCCTATTTTGTCTATAAAGCAAAACTGAAGGGCTTGTTGTAGCACTGGCAATTATGTACAGGTTCTGAAAGATCCTCCTTTAATCCCTCAGCATGAAGTGGGAGGAAAAAAAATGCAAAAGAATGGCAGTCTCCTGACCCAGGAAGTCATACCACAGCATTATCCAGATCTCCAAGGAGTTTTTTAATTCCTTCAAGAAGGATTTCTGCTCTTTTATCTTGATGGTAATTAAATGTTGGTTTGGGTTGGAAGGGACCTTAAAGATCATCCAGTTCCAACCTCCCTGTCATGGGCAGGGACACCTTCCACCAGCCCAGGTTGCTCCAATCCCCATTCAACCTGGCCTTGGACACTTCCAGGGATCCAGGGGCAGCCACAGCTTCTCTGGGCAACCTGGGCCAGGGTCTCACCACCCTTAGAGTACAAAATTTCCTTCTTAGGTCCAATCTAGGTCTACCCTCTATCAGTTTAAAATCATTTCTCTGTGCTCACTACAGGTCCTGTACCTTGTAAGCTTATAAATAATAAGGTTTCCTTCTCTTCTCCGGGCTGAACAATCCCAACTATCTCAGTCTTTGTCACAGGAGAGCTGCTCCAATGCTCTGACCATTTTCAGGGCCTTCCTCTGGATCCAGTCCTGCAGGTTCATGCCATTATTGTACTGGGGCCCCCTAATCTGGAGGCAGAACTCCAGGTGGGGTCTCCAAAGAGTGGAGCAGAGGAGAAAAATCACCTCCCTTGACTTGCTTCCCATACTACTTTTGATGTAGCCCAGGATACAACTGGATTTCTGGGCTGCCAGAACACATTGCAGACTCATGTCCAATTTTTCACCCCCCCAGTATCTCCAAGTCAGGATGAAGCTGAGGAAATCCCACCAGCCAGAGGAATCCTGGCACCCAGGAAAACCATTGAGGAAGAGCTGAGCTACTGCATCTCCCAGAAGTTTTTTAATAATCCCCTTCATTTACTGAATGCACAAGTAACTGTGGGATGCTTCTCTCGCCCACTTCATTTTAATTTTAAAAGGAAGCCCTGAATAAATACCCTTAGGGCAGAGTCTTTGTGGATAGTGCTTAATAAAGTTGACAAAGCACATTAATAAAACAAAACATTAATGGCGTTACCTTGGATCAATATTTGAAAGAAGTTGGCAGTGAAATTACATAGGTCATCTGCCTCTTTAATAACTGGAGAAATTATTTCAGTCAAAGCTGAGTCAGAGCTGGGAAAGGGAATATGTGTTCTAATATTGGAGCAACAATTTGTTTAGTTTGCTCAGCAAAGAAGTTGGTGTTCTAGCACAGTCAGCAATAAATACTTGCCCTGAGCCCATTGTGAGTTTTGCTTAGAAGAGTAAAGGGAAATTCAATTGTTCTGTGCTTCTGTTGAAGTGAACGTGCTTTGTAAATGTTACTTTGTTGATGAGCTCCTGTTTTGCCTGGTCCTGCTTTTCTCCTTAAAAAAAATTTTATTCATTAAAATTTTCATGTTCTTTAAAGCACTTTCCCACATATTTGGATCTAAGATAAACAATCACATTTCCATGGTTTGGGTTAGGAAGAATTTCTTGCTGGAAAGGGTGGTCAGGCACTGGAAGGAGCTGCCCAGGGAGGTGGTGGAGTCCCTGGAGGTGCCCAAGGAAGGCCTGGATGTGGCACTCAGTGCTCTGGGCTGGGGGACAAGGTGGGGATGGGCACAGGGTGGACTCTTGGAGGTCTTTTCCAGCCTTAATGATTCCATGATTGCCTTTGCCAGGGAATAATTTTGGCTTCTCAAAGGTTGTTTGGCTTGTCGTGGTGCAGCTATAAACTGTGACCTCTGTAATGGGAGTGAAAGTGAGGGGTTATTTTCATTATTTTAAGGAGAAACACATCATATATTTTTGAAATTCTTGTGAAGGAAAGAGGCAGTGGCTGTTTATTTCTCGAGTGGTTTATTTATCAAACAGATTCAGTCAGCTGGGTTGGGTCTACCCATGTATTTATTTGTTTCCCAGCCAGGGGGATTCTGTGACTGCTGCTACAGGTGCAGCTGGAATGGAAGTAGAACAAAGTAGTTTCAGGTACCTTTTACTTTCAAAACATATGTAAAATTATCTCTATAAAAACATGGTGTGTTATTTGTTAAATTGCAACACTGGAATGTAAATTCCATTTTAGCTCCTGCAACCCACATGCAAGAATTGGGAATCACAGATCTCATGCAACTCAAAGAAAATCTGTACTCTAGAAAATATTTTTGAACTTTCTGGTGCATGACCAGCAATATTGTCACAAAATCTTTTACTAAGATTATCTTATTGTTGCCTTTACCATATATATATATATATATATATGTCCAAACTTTTCCATCCTGCTTATACTATCTTTAAAACAAAAAACCTCTGGTCAAAACAGGTCACTCCTTATGGGCTTCTAATATTCAAGTTTATCCTCTAGGATATAAGTGGGATATTCTAAAAATTGCTCTGAAAGCCATTCAGGAATGCTATTCAAACGTTATATAACATGTAATTAATAATTCAGGCTCCTGTGGAGACCCTGATGGAACACAGTTCTGAGGCTCTGAGAATCTCCACTTACAAAACTGCTCCATATTGGAGCAGACTGGAAATCCCAGAGTTATGATCTGAAAAAAATAGATGAGGGGTCTGCCAGATAACAAGAAGTTTGTCATAATTACTTCAGTTTTATTGAATGCTCTTTACAGCACTCAATTACAGCACATTTGTAAAAATTCTTCTTTTTCTTTAACTATCCCTGTGTAGATCCAATTAACAGTGTCCAAAATCTCTGCTTCTGCTTGGACTCCTGGTGCAAAACCTTAGTTAGGGGGGAAAAAAATAAAAGCTTGAAGCAAATGCCCCAGGACAGGAAAGTTATTAGATCTCTTTACCCCTTTGTGTAATGTATCTGTGTTATCATTGTACTGATGAAGTGGAACAAAGAAGTGAAGCCCAGGTACAGATGTGCAGATTCTTGAGTTGCCATACATTATTACCAAGGTTAAGCAAATCTCCAAGCCCTAGCTTTGAGATTTTCCATGCTTATATGAACATTAATCATGTAAGTAGGAAAATCCTTAGGAGCCAAAGATGGAGAGTGCCAGGTGTAATTAAGCATGAGTAATTAAATATCATTAAGAGCACAGCTTTACAAACTAGACAGAAATTCTCTTTCTTTCTTCTGTTACCAGGAGGAAAATGCTGTTTTCCAAATTTTGTTGAAAATGAGAAATATGTAACAGCCGGTGGTTTTATTTTATCCCTTTTAGAGCACAGCTAAAGTGAACTATCAACTGCAGTTACTATGAGTTTAGGACACAAAAATGGAGTGCCCTGACCTTGGTGTTGTACCTTGTGGTTGGCAGAAGGGTGTTCCCCAGTGTTCAGGGAGTGAATAACATTGCAAGGACACCTTTTTGTTGGGAAGAAACTTGACTTGGGGTAGTGTCTCAGTTCTGTTGGATCACACTGGTTCCAACTTCAGAGATCATAGAAACAGCTGGTTTCCAGTTCCATCATAAAACTGAATAAATACAACCTTGCTAAAGGCTGGACATGCCCCAGCCATGTGCACTCACAGCCCAGAAATCAAATTGGGCTGCATCCAAAGCAGTGAGGGCAGCAGGGCAGGGGGGGATTCTGTCCCTCTGCCCCCTCAGGTGAGACACCCCTGCAGAGCTGCTCCAGCCCTGTGGTCCCCAGCACAGGGAGCACATGGAGCTGCTGGAGAGAGTCCAGAGGAGGCACCAAGAGGATCCGAAGGATGGAGCAGCTCTGCTGGGAGGAAAGGCTGGGAGAGCTGGGATTGTTCAGCCTGGAGAAGGGAAACTTTGGGGTGACCTGACTGTGGCCTTCCAGGGCCTGAAGGGACCCTGAAGGAAAAATGGAGAAAGACAGTTTCCAAAGGACTGGAGTGACAGGACAAGGGGAAATGCCTTCAAACTGAAAGAAAGTAAGTTTACATTAGATATTAGAAAAGAATTCCTCACTGTGAATGTGGTGAGGCCCTGGCACAGGTTGCCCAGAGAAGCTGTGGCTGCCCCATCCCTGGAAGTGTCCAAGGCCAGGGTGGATGGGGCTCTGACCAACCTGGGCTAGTGGAAGGTGTCCTTGCCCCTGGCAGAGGGGTGGAACTGTATGATCTTTAAGCTCCTTTCCAACCCTGGCCATTCTATGATTCCATGATTGATAGCACCCTTCTTTTCCATTTTTTTTTGTTTTGGTTTGGTTGGTTTTTTTAGAAATTTCCGCAGCAGCTTCATATGTAGGAATTGCCTTATGCACCAGTGCCTTGCACTTAATATTTTGCTACATCATTTGAAGTTCTCTGTTATTGCAATGTTTTCTCTTTCAGCCATTTTTCATGCTTACCATTTATTTTTCATTACTATTTCCTTGCTTTCTCCTGCTACAGCAAACTATGGCTCTGCCTCACTGCTGTAGTAATATTAAAAATATTGTAATGATGGGGTTTTTCCCCTCATCATCTCTATCTTTAGGGTTTGCGGAGCCTCTATTTGGTCTTCCAGCTGGCAGTGTAGAAGACATATCCACTACTCATTACTCTGGGAAAAAACTTGAAGATGTAACTAAAGGGCACTCAGAAATCCCTTAAAATAACGTGCATCCAAAGCTGATCTTATTTTTCTGCAGAAGGAAACCAACCTACCTTAGGGTTACTGTACGTTTCAGGCCCTGCAAATGTTGCTTCATGTGATGGTGTGTTCTGTAGGGTTCATTCATGTTCAGTGTACTCCTGTGGCATCCCAGGGAACACATTTCCCATTGCTGAGAAAACCATTGGCTGTGAAAGGAGAGGTGGATGCAGCCCCTGACAGCTTTGTAGCACACAAAAGGCCTGGCAGTAGGAAAACATTCCCAATTGTAAGATTGCCCATGACATCCTGGCTAATGCAGGACTTCCTAGTCATGATGAAATCTTGTTGCTTTAAAGATGTAACCATAACTCCAGGAAGCTTTTCCAAGGCATTACAGGTCCGAAGTAAATGGGAGATTGTCCACTGGTGCTTCATGCAAAGTTAGCAGCCACATTTCATGATGGGACTAGTTCAGATTTTCTTGGGACTTCATTAGCACCTTAATTCTTTCAAGTGGTGTAGGGTTGTTTGTGAATACCAGTGAATTTAAATCAATTTGTCAGTGATTCAATGTTTGAGTCCCGTGATATTTGCAGGGACATTAGTAAACTTTTTTCTCCAGGTTTGTTTCTTTGTCCCTTTATTTTAAAAGAACTATGTTTTAGAGAAGGAAGGGGTGATCAGAAG
Organism: Pachyramphus minor; assembly: GCA_013397135.1. NCBI lineage: Eukaryota > Metazoa > Chordata > Aves > Passeriformes > Tyrannidae > Pachyramphus > Pachyramphus minor. The sequence continues at coordinate 182,417 of VYXB01006851.1, forward strand.
GTTGATAAAGAAAATTGTGCTGTAAATACTTGAAGCAAAATGTCTTTATGTAAGTGTTTGTTTGGACCTTGACCTTAAGACCTTACAAATCACTGAATAGATTCCTGAGGCAAAGCAGGCCGGATGCACCTCACACTCCCTCACACCTTGTTGCAAGGAGTGTTCAGTCTGTACTGTCAGATATATTGATTTGAACATTTATATTGCTTTTTTCCCTATCCACTCCTCTATAAAAACCATCATCATTAGTGATATTCTGGAGTCTGGTGCAGGGCAGGCAGGGGCTGTGCAAGCATCTCTGTGTGGGACTGGGGGAGAAAGCAAGTGAGCTGTGACCTGCACACTTTGGTGTGTTTTTCTCTGTGTGTTTCAGTTGGGATCTTAGAAAATCTTGTCAGGGATAGAATGAAAATAGGAAGTCATCATCCTAAAGTATCAATACTTACAAATCTCTCCAAGTGCCTGCTTTACACTCTTGATGCTTTTCTCTGCACCTCAGTCTATCCAAAGGTAAAACTCCCTTCTCCTGCACCTATTCCCAAAGATTGGGAGGAAGGCACAGTTTGTGCAACAAAAAGTCTCAGAAATCCAGAATTAGGTAGGAGGGGACAGTGAAGTTCCAGTAATGTGGAATAAGGAAGGTCTTCCAGCCTCTTGTGTTTCCATACCTGCTTACCTGGGGTAACAGCACTGATAGTTCTCTGCAGCTCCTGTGCTGCAGGCTGTGATCCCACTCACACACCTCTTTTAACTAAAACCCTGTAGCTGCAATATATATAAACCAATAAATATAAACCAATTAATGCAACAGCTCAGCAATATGGAGCAGTGCCCACCAGGGAAGCTGACTGTGACCCTGTCAGTGTTTGACTCAGCCCTTCTGGAGAGAGTGGTCTTTCCTGCTCTGTTTTACTCTGCTTTCTCACCAAGCTCCATAAGGTGCAGCCTGGTTTCAAGTGAGTTTCAATGGAAAGAGTATGTTCATCTTGGAGAAAATGGGGGAAGAAATGGTTGTATCGCTTTAAAGATGCGAAAATGAAAAGGCTGTTCATTTCTTTCATATTTTTCCTAGCCTGTAATTATTCCTAATCAAACTACAACAAACAGTAAACACTAAAAATGAAATAAACGCAGTGACAGTTTGCCAATAACAAGCAGAAAATGTTCCATCTGTCTAGCAGTGAGTAAAATGTGTGTAATTACTGCTCATTTTTCTTCTAATTGCTGAGTTATTAGTTTAAAGCTTACGCACAACTGGTGAACAGTGCCGACTACCCATTCTCTAATTACAGCCCTGCTTTACTGTGCTTGAAATCAAGAAAAGCAGAAAAAAAAAAAAAAGCAGAAAATTTGCATTTTAAAAGAGTTGTCTGAATTAACCCCTCTGGTAAGAGCATCTTTTTGATTTTGGCCTCACAGGTCAGACCCTTGGCTGACAGAATCAAGGTCTAGTTCTGTCAGCTGGAGGTTTGTGCCTCAGTAGAATTACCATGTCTCTCTCTTCCCTCCCCCCACCCCTTATTTTTCCAAGCCTACATTATAATTTCTAATTTCAAGAAGGTTAATGAATGCTCTGAAGCGGATGGTAGGTCAAGGGAAGTAATTCCTGTGAGGAAGCAAAGGTTAGGATAGCCACGAGTCAGTAATACTTGCTTCACTTTGGGCTTCTTTTCCTTTATCTGATTATCTCAAAGTAGGTCACATGAGGGTATGTCTGTGCCTCAGCCTGCTCTTTAGCATGGAGATGGCTAAGCCACCTTTATCTGTTCTCCTTAGGCTGACTCTGTTAGAGCCAGGCTGGGGCTGAGGTGACAGAGATGTAGTTGCTCATCTCATGTGACACTTTTATCTCTCTCAGATGTCAGAATCCATCCCTTCACAGTGGCTTTGGAGTCATCGTGGAATCATAGCATGACCTGGGTTGGAAGGGATCTGAAAGATCATCTCCTTCCAAACCCCTGCCATGGGCAGGGATACCTTCCACCAGCCCAGGTTGCTCCAAGCCCTGTCCAACCTGGCCTTGGACACTTCCAGGGATCCAGGAGCAGCCACAGCTTCTCTGGGCAACCTGTGCCAGGGCCTCCCCACCCTCACAGGAAAGAATTATTTTTTAATAACCAATATTACCCTGCTCTCTGTCATTTCAAAGCCATTCCCCCTTGTCCTGTCACTCCAGGCCCTTTTAAATAGTGTCTCTCCGTGTCTCCTGTCGGCTCCTTCAGGTCCTGGAAGGTCAGAATCAGGTCATCTCAAAGCTTTCTCTTTTCCAGGCTGAACAATCTCCATTCTCTCAGCCTTTCCTCACAGGAGAGGTGTCCATCCCTCTGATCATCTTGGTACCTCCCCTGGACTCGCTCCACCAGCTCCACATCCAGCTGGGACTTATGTCCAGCCTCTCATCCACCAGATGACCCCATAGGGAATGGCTTACTTGCTTTGGGAAGTTCAATGTGAGAGGTGAAGGACTGAGAGCAGACCCAGTTTGTTCATTTTCAAAAGCCTGGAGACACTACTATTGCACAGGATTTTGACTCTTAAAAATAATGGTAGAAAATAGAGAATGAAAAGAGGAAAAAGACTGAGTAAGGCTCAGAAAGCTGAACAACAGAGCTGTCAACCTTGCAGTTCCTGAGATCACACCTCAGAGGGATCTGAGCAGGACGAGGCAGATTTAGTAGCCAGTAGACTGAAACTCACAGCATGGGACTTACACTTTTACTGGGTGACATTTAGGGACTCCCAAATGGGCAAAGATTGAAAACTGGTGTGCTAAGCTCTTGTAGCAAAGCCTTGTAACCACTTGCTGTCTTTTTAGGGTACTGGTATTGGGAAGCAGGATGAAGCCACAGGTGAAAATTATGAAACAAGATGCCAGAAAAATCTGATGCAGAAGTGTGACACTAACACTCATTTCTCAGTGTGAACTTAGTATTGTTTAGGTGGGCAAATCAAAAATGCTCAGCACTCAGTCCAAGCAGAGGTTTGGCTGAGGGGATTGCCCACGGCTGCAGAGTGTTTGGGATGTCCCAAACCCTCTGGGACACCACTGGTGTTCCACTTGTGGCAGCGTGGACTTCACTGCAGATGGTAAAATCACTTCTGAGCAGGTGTGTAGGCTTCATGTTGTCTTGACCTGATTATCAGCATGCAAACCATTTAGTTTAAAACATTCTATTTGAATTTTACCCAGGATTTAAAACCTCATTTTTCTCTAGCCAGTGTTATTGCTGCTGCACAAGGTGTGAGCTAAACCCCGTGGGGAATCCAGCCAGCATAAAATATGACAAAAATCCAGGCAGCTGCCATTTCTTAATAAGATTCCTTGCAGAATTTTCAATCCTGAACTTTTAAAAGGAGCTGTTTTCAGAGAAGAGTTTACAGGGGGGGACATACCCACCCACATTCATGGAGGACTTCTGGCAATGGAACAAAACACTTAAGCAAAACTACACATCATAAAAGCTGAAGGTTGAGCACTATATTGAAGGGGTTTTCTAAGCTGTGGGATATTATTTTGAAAATAGTGATGAATGATGCAAAGTATTAATTGTTTGGGATAAGATATCACTGAAAAACCAGCAGCTTTTTTTTTTCTTCTGCTTTAGGTGTGGCTTCTGGGTTTAGAAGAGCATTTGCACATTTTTCTTGCCCAGGAATAAGCTTGAGGAGAATGAATTATTCTCTTGCATTCCCAGCTGCCAGTATCCACAGCAGCCTTGTCTTGACGGGAGCCTGTAACTTTCACAAATGTCAGGGAGAAAAAGATTCTGTACATCCATCTAGGTTTTGGCTTTTTTTTTTTTTAAAAAAAAGGCATCCAGAAACCAGAAAAAAACCCCAAAACACCCTTATTGATTTGGCAGGGAACAGGGTGTTTTTGGTGGTGCTTTAAACCTTTCCATGAGGACGGAGGTGCAGGTAGCAAGAGGTTGGGATTTGAGGAAAAGGATGGAAGAAAAATAAAAACTGTAGTTAAGCCATTTTTCTCCGTGGCTCGAGAACTGAAGCTTTCCCACTTCTTTTCAGTTCTGAATAAATGCTTTTGCTCCATGGGCTCACATGCATATTATGCATAATCCTTTAGATATGCTTGCCAGCTGTGTGGTAGAGATATGGGCTGCTGGGACTTTGCTCTGTTAGAAATGGTGGAGATATTTTACCAAAAAAAGAACAGGAATGAAATAATTATTTGCATAATCTTTCTAGAGTCACCTAGATTTCTTGAAAGCAGCTTAACGTGTTTAGAATAATCTATTAGGGAAATATTAAGGGGGGGAAAAAAACCCACCCCCATTTCTTTCTGACCACAAGCATTTTTATTTCTCTCTCTTGGTCTAAAAGATTGAAACTGCTTTATCCTCATTTTAAGAATGCTTTATTTCATGAGAATAGCTCATATTTTAAATACTGGAGGTTCATTCTCCTCCTGCAGAACAACAGGGGAAAAGAAGGTTTTTCTGCCAAATGAGCTCACAGCGACTTCTTTTCCCCATACATATTGTGCTTCCAAATATTGCTTCTTTTCCACTTGGTGCATATGACATTTTGTTCTTTGCTGAACTCTTTGTGATGTTTTACCCAGAAGAGAACACCCAGGTATCTGCTGAATCTCAGGAAGAAACACAGGACTGTGTGAACATTATGCAGATATATAATCTCCACTATATTTAGCTAATCCACTTTCTTACAATAAGCACTATTTGGGCAAAAGTCTTTATTTTTATTTTCTATCTAAACCATCATTCTCTCCCCTGTTATTTTGTCTTTCCCCACCTCCTTCCTTCCTCCCAGCAATTGAGACGAAATTAAGTCGCAGAGGAGATTTTTTTTTGTTTTCTTGGAGATTTTTCAGATCCCTCTGCAGTTTTGGGTCAGAGAACAGCTGTTCTTGCAGAGGAGAAAAGAAATTCCACATTTTCCAATATTCAGGGTCTATTTTTGTGCTTGCAATGTAAATACCCAATATTTACAGTCTAAATGTCCAGTAGAACAGTGCAAATATCCAATGCAAAATCAAAATGTACCTCACACAGGCTATTTTTTAATAAAAAGGAGTTCAAGCACTTTGGTGAATTAATAAATAAAGACAAAATATTTTGCCTGGCTTTCCACAGAACCACCATCACTTTAATCTGTGTTTCTATTGAACATTATGTTGTGGCATTATATTTATATATTCCCATGAAAATAAGAATAAAGAGGGCTGGTGGGTGCTTTTTAATCATCTCAGTATGTTCCAAATCAAACAGCTTTTTAAGAGTCCTTGGAAGCATGAAACAACTGTCTTATCTCCATCAGAGGAGGCCTTTCTTGCTTTCAGGAGCTACATCACAGGCTCTCCAGCTTTGCTGCACCTGCTTAATTTGTCAGGGTTAATCTCTTCGTGGGCTGTAGTTTTGTTTGCCCAAGAAAGTTGCATTTATTTTAATATCAAGCATTTTTATGCCCGTTCGCTCGCCCGATGTTTAAGCACACTTGAAATGTGTTTATTTTTGTTCCAACTTGATTCTTGATCACTTGGGAATGAAAAAAAAAACAAACAACAAACTAAAGTTGATTTAAACTTGTATATAACTCCATGTTCCTTGCACTGGTTTAAAGAAATCAGTATAAAACAGTAAAATAAAAATTATAGTAGAAGTTTATGAGATCACCCACTAAGAAAAAAGCCTTGAAAACACCTATCACAGTCCTCTAGCACTGCTGGACACTGAGGAAGTGAGGAATTTAGAGGCAATGAATATTCCTTAAAAAACCAAAAACCTAAAAGAAATTATTCATTTCAGGCTCCTGAGATAGTGTTGCAAACCATCCAGCATTGAAAACAATAATAAAAGCTATAAAATGCAGCTCAGCGTCCCCATAAAACTTTAAGAAAAATAAATTTGCTGGGTAGTTAACATCCTTTATAATACAAAGATAATTATCACTTTTATTGTAGCTGTAACATATGTGAGGATGTTTGTTTAACTCCCCAGTTGTCAGACATGAGGTTGAAAGTTTTTAATCGCCTCTGGGCATCAAATCTGTAGCCTCAGGCTGCTGTTTGTAATTCAATATGAGTAATTTATTGTGAAGAGAGAAAAAACAAAAATTGCCCAGTAGCTATGAAAGGACATTTACATTATAATTATTAGGCACATAACAGCTCAAAAATAGATAAAAGGAATTTTAGAGCAACATTGGCAGCAGCAATAGTATCATCTGCTAAGATAAAGCAGGGAAATGTAGCTCTGGAGAAATTACTTGTGAGGGGAGCCGTGGTTGTAGTTGAAAGGTCATTCTTGTCTCAGCTGCTGACTTGGTTTTAATGTAAACCACTCATGGGAAGTTGTGTGTAACTTAGAAATACCATTTTTCTGAGCTCTCTGAGGCTGTGTGGAGATAGTTTCACATTAGATTGAGTGGAGTTTTCAGGGGGTACTGCTCTGGCACCAGTAGATCTGTAGGTGATTTCTAATTTTTTGGGTTTTTTGAGGGTTTCCTCTTTCACTAAACTCAGTTTCAAAAGGTAACTAATATTGTGAAGTATGTACAGGTCCTCTCCTGAAAACTAAATCCTAGGGAATACATTTCCCAGAAGACCTTGGAACTGAAGAGGACCCACCTGGATCTCAAGTTCACAAAGTTTGGGTGTTCACTGCTCTCAGTGGGAGAACAGCAGAAGAACCTGTCCTTGGTGGAACCTCTGTTGATGCTGATTATTCCCAGAGAATTGTGTTGGCGTTTCCATGTATCTTCTCCACATTTTAATGCCTCAGAAACCTACAAAATCACACAACTAGCCATCTAGGTAATTAAGAAGATGTCAAAAAAGTTTGTTATCTGTATTTGATGCAGATTTACCTCATCTGTGGCATCTTAAATAATCACAGACAGGCAGGGCAGCCTGAGAGTTTCTGGAGTGTTCCCCTGTGGTGAATTCTCTCCTCTGCCTCCCTGAACTCCCCCTTCTTTTCCTTGTCATTTCTCCTGCTGTGGACTGCCATTCATACCTCGTGGTCCTGGCCATGGCCACCAGCACGTGTCCTCAAAAGACCTTGGAATGCCTGCTCAGGGTCCTCATTCATGATTCCTTTTTTGGAGGAGTTGTATCCTCTCTTTCAAAGTGGGCAAAGCTCTCATGGTGGGATTCTTGGGGGTGTCCTGTGCGGGGCCAGAAGTTGGACTTGGATGATCCTTGTGCAGCTGGGGGATGTGCTTCCACTGGTTGATTTAAGTTGATATTTTTGTCCTCTCCCCACTGCCCACCCTGGTCATGACATCAATTCACTAGTGCCAGTCACTGGTACAGGTCCAGCCTCCTGGAGCTCATGTTGATACCCAGAATTCAAGGATGGGATTATGGATTTCCTTTGCAATTGCGAAATAGGATCTGGGAATCATAGGGTCATGGAATGTCCTGGGTTGGAAGGGACCTGAAAGATCATCCTGTTCCAACCCCCCTGCCATGGGCAGGGACACCTTTCAGTAGCCCAGGTTGGTCAGAGCCCCATCTAGACTGGCCTCAAACACTTCCAGGGATCCAGGGGCAGCCACAGCTTCTCTGGGCAACTTGTTCCAGTGCATCACCACCCTCACAGTGAAGAACTTTTTCCTATTACTTAATTTTTCTTATCCTTCTAATAAGTCCATTCATCAAATCCATCTCTCTGCAACTTACAGAGAAGGATATTGTGGGGGACCACATCAGAGGTTTTACAGAAGTCCAGATAAATGACATCCACAGCCCTTCTCCTGTCCACTGATGTAGTCTCTCCATCATAGAAGGCCACTGGGATGGTCAGGCAGGACTTGCTGTTGGGGAATCCATACTGGCTGTCTCAAATCACTTCCCTGTCCTCTATGTGTCTTAGCAGAGCTCCCAGTAGCATCTGTTCCATGGATCTTCCCAGGCACACAGGTTGACAGGGATATTTTGCCAGTAATTTGGAAACAGTGTGCCAGTTTTTCCCCCTTTCCTTAGAATGAGGCAACTGCCATGAATAAGGGCATTGTGCTCAGAGGTGTGTGCCTGTCCATTTTTAGGTTGGTTCTCCCATCCCTGGTGCCCTTAGCAGGTCACAGTGCTCTGATGGAGACACTGCTGGCCATGCTGCTGAAATAATTTCTGTGCTAAAACTCTGGGGGTTTTTTTGGGTTTTGGGTTTTTTTTTCTGTCACTATGAGTAGTGCAGTCTGCATTTACTTGCTCCTGTCAGGATCCTTCAGAGACAGCCTTGTAATGTCTCAAGGTCCTGTGTGTTCCATGATTTCTCAGAGGTGTGGTACACAAATGATACGTGGCTGTGCATCACCTGGTTACAACAGAAAACCAGACTGCACCTTACCAAGGGGATTTCAGAAGGAAGGATCAAACCTATCCTTAGAGAGCAATATTACCACTAGAGCTCTTAATTTGTTTTTTTTTTTGTACATGGCCATAGACTTTCTTTTTAAGGCTTGAAGAGCTCGAATGTGTCCGTTTCACTCCTGCAGTGAATCTGTCCTTGTGCAACAATGACCTGAGGGAAAAAACATCCAACAAGGGAGTGAAATCTACCAATACACATGTGGGGATGGCAAAGGGAAATAACATCCAAAACTACCAGAATAAAGCAGGAGGCTGTGGCAGAAGGATGATGCGTTGCAATTCAATTCAGAATAAGGGAGTGCAGTGAAACTACAAAGGAAAAACCAGAAGCAAATAAGATTTTTTTTCAAGATGCTTATCATAGCACCCTAATCAAGATAATGGGATTACTGAGCAAACCTTTTAAAACTGTTCTCACAGATATTGTACACCACTTGTCACATCATTAAATGCAATTTGAAAATGGCTGTCAGGTATAAAGCAGGGGTTGTGTTCTCTGTCTACACAGAATTCTCAGAGGCTTTAAGTAGAAAAAAAAATAAGAAATGCTTCTGTTCAGGACATAGAATCAGACTTAGGGAAGCAGCTGTACCCATGCAGACACCTAAGTATGTTCCCTAAGTGCCTTTCTGCACTGGAGTCTTCTTTCTTTAATTCAGCTTCACCTTTCTGAACAATTGTAAATACTTCCATCTACTCTGCAGCTTTAATCTGAGTACTAAAGCAAGCACATCTGACAAGAATTAAAGCATATTTGCTTCAGTTAAGGGTGGTTTAGGTTAGATATAGGGAAAAAATTGTTCCCTGTGAGGGTGGGGAGGCCTTGGCACAGGTTGCCCAGAGAAGCTGTGGCTGCCCCTGGATCCCTGGAAGTGTCCAAGGCCAGGTTGGACGGGGCTTGGAGCAACCTGGGCTAGTGGAAGGTGTCCCTGCCCATGGCAGGGGGAGGGACTGGATGATCTTGAAGGTCCCTTCCAACCCAAACCATTCTATTATTCTGTGATTTAGCATCAACAAATCACCTATGGGACTGCTGGATTGTGGTTGCTTTCTTGATGGTGGGAAAGTCAACCATGACTTTTGTTCATGTTTGCTGTGAAGAAGTCTGGAGCCACCAATGAAGGATCTGCTTGACCGGGTGGTGTCTACAAAAAAACCCAACAAAATGGTCTGTGGCCCTCTCATTAGAATAACATAAGATTTTATTTGGTGCCATCTGCAAAGATATGAGGATGGCTTCTTTAAATTCTGTTTGAATTCAGTTCTAGGTCTGTGAGCATCTGCTTGCTTTATACACAAGATCATGGCATTGTTCTGATTGGGCCCTGCCATATAATTAAATGAAACTTTTTGGAAATACTGATGTCAAGTCTCCTGCTTGCTACCAGAAATGTGTCATTGCTGAATTTACTGTGTAAAGCAGAAGTAGCTTTACAAAAGTAACCTCCATATTTCTGGTGTAAGAGTGTTTGAGACAATTTTGAGGAAAGCAAATAAGCTTAATTACCAAAAAATCAATTACCAAAAGAAGCACCTGGGTGCCCAACACAAAGTTTTAATGAGAATGAAATTGTCTGGGCAGAAGAAACTGCTTCAAATATGAGAAGATTTTTTTTTTTTTTATGTGAGTAGCTATGAAAATAATTTACCTGAACTAATCATTATAGGTCAGAATCAAAATGTGAGAGACACTTCAGAGTATAAAAAAATAGATTAAATTATTAAAAGGGGGGTAATTTGTGTAAGAGCAGCTTGGGACAGAGGAAGTTGACTAATGTAATGCCACAGAACTGCCATTATGGAGTGATTGCTGTTAATTTTTTGATTACCCAGTAATAGAACAAGCAGTGCAGTGATTAACTGGCTCACAGAAAAATAGAGAGCAGTTAATCTGAAGCGGTGCTGTCATAAAATCCAGAAAATCTCTGAGCTGGATTGCTGCAGATGAGTAGCTGCTGCATGTGCTATGTAGGGCATATGAACTAAGGGAGCAGCTTCCAACAAAATGAGTGTGGGCCCATCAGGGGCCCAGAGCAAAGGAATTAAACAAATAATGCTGGGCCCTTATGGTTGTGTCAGAGGTTTTGAAGCAGTTGAGCAATAGGCATGTTTGGATGATCTTCCATGCCCTCTGTTTTAATCAATCCTTTATTGCAGAACTGACTGGATTGTACAGGCAGAGCTGATTCCTTTGGAAATCTGCCTCTTGGGCTTTTTTTGGCACACTGATCAGAAGCAGTGTGACAAAATCAGGAACTCCTACCTTGATAAGCAGGTTGGGGAGAGGAAAGAGAAGAAGAGGTTTATTTTTGCTTTTTTTCACATAATCACAGGGTGGGTCAGGCTGGAAGGGACCACAGTGGGTCATTTGTCCCAACATCCTTCTCAGGCAGGGTCATCCCAGCGCACATGGGACAGGATTGTGTCCAGGTGGTTCTGGAATATCCCCAGTGAGGAGACTCCACACCCTCTCTGGTCTCTGTTCAGTGCTGGGTCACTGCCCAGCAAAGAAGTTCTTCCTCATGTCCAGGTGGAACTTCCTGGGCATCAGTTCCTGCCCGTTCCTCTTGTGCCATTGCTGGGCCCCCCCAGCAGAGCCTGGTGCATCCTCTGCCCCCTCCCTGCAGCCCCTCCAGACCTGGGGGAGGTCCCCTCTCAGTGTCTGCTCTGGAGGCTGCACAGCCCCAGCTCCCTCAGCCTTTCCTCGTCCCTTAATCACCTTCAGTGATTTGCTCCAGTTCTTTAATCACCTTTGTCACCCTCTCCTGGACCTGCTCCAGGAGCTCCATGTCTCTCTCATCCTGAGAAGCCCAGAATTGGACACAGCACTCCAGATACTTTTAATTTAAGGAAATAACCTGTTTTGCAGCAAGTGTTTTGAACATGTTTTTTTTACTCTTTCTTTCACTGTTAAATGTATTTGAACTAAACAACTATATGTAAATCAAGGGACAATAGTTAAGAAAACAACAGAACTCTCTGTATGCCAGAGGTGAACCATTCCATTGACAATAAAATATTCTTGGTGTCTGTCATTCAAGCCCAACTGGTGGTGAGGATCACCTGAAACCACAACCTTCCCTGATTTGTGCACCTTGTGCAGTTGTTATTCTGTCACTGGCACAGGATGTTGCCTCTTTCCTCCTCCCCTTTGCCATCCTCACTGGAAGAATACAGATAAATGCTCCTCCTCTTGCCACACATAATGGGATAATAATAAATCACTCTGCCCCAAATTTTTCCTGAATGATTGAGCCACTGTTGTTGAAAATATCTCTGACACTCTCACCTACAAACCTGAGCTATGGGAATACAGCAGAAACACTGGCTGATGGTGACACAAGCATGGAATTATAGAATATAATTCTCAGTGTCCAAATTCTCCCCAGCTCAGTGCCACAAACCTGCAGCAACTAAGACAATACCTGAGGCTCCCAAATGGGGGCAGAGGCCAACACTTCAGGTTCTGTGCTTCACTCACCACATTACAGGTGCAAGTCTGAGTGGAAATCTTCTGTTAAATGAGGAGAGCTTGGCTTGGAACAACCTGGAAGTGGGTTGAGGTTTATATTTCGGTGCTATTTGCTTTTTGTGGTCCTATATGAAAGCAAGATTAAATATCTTTGATAATGTAATTTTTATAGCTTATCTTCTATCCATCCCCTTTCTAAACTCTAAGATTTCCTTCCAAGAGATGATTCATTTGTTGTAGATGAAGCCTCTATTAATTTTTCCTTTGTTCAAATCAGATTTCCAGAAACTCGTTCATTTTATTTCAAGGTAATGCAGAGTATTATGAAATATATACAGTACATAAACATTAACCTTTAGTAACTGCTCTATCTAGTAAATAAATGGAGAAGAAAATGTTATCTTCTAGCAAACCCTTTACAATATCCCTACCTTGCAACTTTTGTTATTTATCATTCTCTAAATCTCTAGGCATCTCTTATTGTTCAAAATGACACTCTTGTATTCCTTATTAATCCTGATAAACTGTCAGTAATTTCTATCTAGAAACACCTTCAGGGCCTATTTTCACCTTCTGCAAGGTAAAATGAAAAAATCATTATAGTAAAGAGCAAATGTTAAGACAAATGGTATTTTGAAGTACCAGTTCCCAACACCACACTTAAATTTTGCTTATTTTCATGGCAAAAATTAAAATCAGGATGGAATTTTATGAAGACAAAAGTACCTTTGTCTTTTTAAATCTCAGTTGTGTAGCAGAATATATGAGAGAAGTTCTTTCTCTTAACATTCAAAACCTGTCTTCTTTTTACTGTTGGTCTGAGATTCTGCCAACACTGCAAGATAAATGATGTTATTGTATATATCCTCATCTCTGTTGGTTTGGTTTATCCCCAAAGTGCATCCAGCACTGGAGCAAGATTTTCTCCAGTTTGTGATACCTGAGAAATGCAGCGTGATCTCCCTGAGGTAGTTTCACCTCATGCCAGTGGTCATGCACCTAAAATATTAAAGAACAAATTTATTATTTAAGGATAATAAGAAAGACAACAATAAACATGCATTACACTTTTATTGAATAAATTATGCTAGGCCAGGAAGGCTGATCCACCTGGATTGTCAGGGGTTCACAGATGGTTAAGTGTTGCCAGGTGAGCACTGCTGGAGAGGACAAGTCACCTTCCCTTTCTGACCCAAAACCCATCCAGGAGCTCATCACCTTGGAGGAACCACTGACCTGCACTCCTGAAGCTCCCCAGGGCTCAGGGTCTTTCCTGAATTTCACTGTCAAGGAGTCAAAGTCAAGGAAACCCTCACAACCAGCAGTGTCTCCGTGTCTCCAGTACCCCACTTGGAGGAGGGCAACGTGTCAGCCTGTGTTTGTCCAAAACCTCCACGCACTGGAAAGGCTGAAATGTGCCCTGAACTTCCCCTGCAAACACAGAAGGAAAATCTGTCAGTATTCTGCCCTCCTCTGTCCCCTCTGACTGATTTTGGCCATACTGATCACTCATTTTGATCACGATGCTGCACCTTTAAGCACCACATATAATGGTTTTGGCACCCAGCTGCCAGTGCCAATTATTTTATTAAGATAATAAATGGAAAAGTTGGTGTAACACAGATGAAAATGGATGGTAATGCAGGGTAACACAGAAAACTTGGTGACCTGGCAAAATTATATTGGTTTGCTCAAGGGCTTTTATAGAAGGAGTTCATTGTGCAGTTCGTATTGAGTCAGTTTGAGGACCCTTATTTTAAAGCTGGAGGAGAAGGTGCATATTTTACAGTGCTGAGAATGTGTTACCTGTTGGGCTGGGTGTAAACTGACCTTTTTTTGGTGTGGTCACAGAGCAGCTGGGATGCCATCTGCATGAAGTAGGGTGGCAGGTGATCAGTGAGGGAAAAACAAATACTCTTTGCAGCAGGAACAGCAGCAGAGAGGACCTTTCAGCTGTGTTTGTTCTACTTTTCCCGGGATTTGTCACCACCATATGTGTTCAGGAAGTTCAGAAACTTGACTGGAAGACAAGTAGGGAGACTCGTTGTGTGACTATTGAAAAAAAAAAGGTCCATCTTGCAAAAAAAGAGCATAATAGGAGAAAAGTCAGGCTGAAAACACTGTATTCTTTATTAATGAGCTATTTCTTTCATACTGCTCTTATATTTTTATTTAGGAGGAAGTCAGTGTTTATAATTTATTTGTCTTACCCTTCAAACCATGCTGTTTAATCTGTATGCTGAGAATTTCTTTTTTATTATAAGAGTTAATGCTGTACATTGAATATTTTAACACATTCATATATTTTAGGTTACTAAAACCACAGAGAGCACTATTAAAATCTTAAGAAAATATGTTAAAATAGACAATATTGTAGCAATCCATGAAAAAAAAATTGTATTAGCTGATATTTTCACCGCAGAGACTCTTTCAAGGAAACTCAAAATTCCGCAATTTCCTTTTAATTATCATATAAATTAGCTGTGCTTTTGGGAAGGGTGGGGTTGGAGAGTCAAATGGTAAAGGTTCTGGTTATTTCACTCAGTTGTTAATATTTTAGTGTTAGCTGCCATCTGTAGAAGAAAATGAGAGTGCAAATATCCCTGCATATTCAAATGCCTCAGAGACAGGTCAGGAAATAAAAAATTTGAGAAGATATTTAGCCATTGCAGGACCATGCTATAAAATGCAGTGTATTAAAAGGTACAATCTTCTTTGTGGCAAGGCAAGAGTAACAAAGGTCTACTTCAGCATCTCGTACTGCAAGCAAAGAAATAAACTTTTCCATAAAGTGTCATCAACTTTATGGAGAAGTTACCATTTATGCACATTGTAACACTTAAATTTCAGTTTTCAGTACTGCTAGGTAACCTCATTTAGAATAATCTGAACTGGGGTTTTGGGAAGGGGATGAATTCCTCTATAAAAAAAATTCAAATAAGAAATAAAGCATAGAAGGAAAGTGCTGGGCCTGCATCCTCTTAGTGGTTGATCCGCTGCTTGTGAGTATTAGAACTGAAAGCTTGGGGGGTTTTTTGTGTTTCTATTTTGCAACACAACATCTGGGGGCCAAAGGATTTTCCTCTGTTCCTTGGGATCCACAGCAAACTCGATGCACAGTTTGTGACCCAACTTTAATTTCCCTTTAGGAGCGCGAGGAAATTTCTGGTCACACACTTGGTTTGTTTGCTTTATTTTTGCAGCTGGTTAAAGCCACAGAAATGCTCCAGTCCCCCAGGGAAAGGTAAAGGGACAGCCTTGTGCCTTAGGGACACTATAAAACTGTCACTTCTTTTCTCCTCCCTCTGCCTCTCTCCATAGTTTTTTTCTACCAGCTTCTTCCTCCAGCATCCTCTGAAACCCTTCGAGGAGACTGAAGGCTGATGGCAAAAAGGAAGCAGTAGAAAAAAGGAAAAAGGTTTAAAAGGGGTGATGAGAAAAAGAAATAGGCTGGCCTGTCTTGTCAACATATCAACAAAAGCATGAAGGTTGATAGTGCTGGAGAAGAAAACAATATCCAGTTCCTATGGAAGCTGATGGGAAGTTTGGTACAGAAAAAATGTGCAAACCCAGACATGTGCCACAGGAAAAAAAAATCAGTTTTCAGAGAGACAAAGGAGAGCAAAAAAGAACAGATTTAGGGATTTCTTTTTTTCCTCCTGATTTATGAATTCCATGAGAAGGGTGATATTTTCTTTTCCTTTTGGAGCTGTCAGGTTCTACAGAGAATGGCAGGAGTTGGTGTGCAGCTGTCATGCCACCAAAATGCAGCAGTCTGCAAAGCAGGATACCCCTCTGGACTGCCAGATGGGATTTAACCCATCACATGCAAACATCTGCAGCAGAAATGCCTATCTCTGAGCCAGCCATCTTCTCATTAAAAGACAAGAGAAATAGATATTTCTAGAGCATGACTTTTCAAGAGTAAGAAATTTCAGTTTGGTTAGAGAAACCTTTGGTCTCAAGTAAGGCTGGACTAAAGAGCTTCAGATGTAGAAATTAAAAATGAAGACATGGAACATTAGAAGAGAATCCTATTTTTGTTCTTATTTCTGAGGAATCACAATTACCACATGAAGAAGGGATCTCCTAACTCCCCTTTAATCATTGTGGGGGCAGATAAAGGAACAATTATTCCTGATTCTCTTTCTGGCCCCTCTGGGAATGCTTGTGCCAATAAGATTTATATGGAAAAGTCCATTACTCCAGAGAATCGAAGCACTGTGGAAAACAAAAGTTTCAGCCTCAGCTTGCCTGGGTTTACATCAATAAGTCACTTTATCAGTAGTCCCATAATGAATGGCATGGAAAAAATATTTTGTCTCCCATATCACACTCCATGGCTGCCACAATTGCACAGATTTTGGTGATGGCTACAGGTGATTTGAACTAACAAAGTTAGAGGTGGCAATACTCTGTGAGGCAGCACTTTCCTTTGAAAGTGTAATTTGATTGTGTAATTCAGAGACAGCCTGAGGATATTGAATTTCCTTGCTACTTTAGAATGAACTATGGGGCAACGTGGTGGCCTCGAGCCACTGTCATTGATTAAAAAAAATATTAAAAAAATTAAATCTATCTAATTCCCAGAAATTTTTAATGCATTGTGGTTGTTCACAGCAGTTGGTTGTTTCCTAGGCAGTAACTTTTAGGACATGATTTTATTTGTCAGAAAGAGAATCTTCTGATAGAATCACAGACTGGTTTGGGTTGGAAGGGACTTAAAAGATCATCTGGTTCCAACCCCCTGCCATGGGCAGGGACACCTTCCACCAGCCCAGGTTGCTCAGAGCCCCATCCAACCTGGTCTTGGACACTTCCAGGGATCCAGGGGCAGCCACAGCTTCTCTGGGTAACCTGTGCCAGGGCTTCCCCACCCTCACAGGAAAGAGTTTTTCCCTAATATCTAATCTAGCCCTGCTCTCTTTCAGTTCAAAGCCATTTCCCCTTGTCCTGTCACTAACTGTCACTGCTGTCAGTCATTTTGGGGTCAGCCAAGTGCCTGCTACAGAAATCAACAACTTCTGCTTCTTGCTTTCCTACCAGTTATTCCAAACAAGCCAATGTACAAACAACAAAAAAATCCATCAATAGATATATCTGTGGCTTGGCAGACCTGTGGTAATTTGTCCTATCTCAAGACGTGACCTGCAACTTTTAAAGTCTCTTAAAATCTAAATAAAGCCTTTTATTTCAGATTTAACACCTCCTTAATTGGAAAAATATCCTCAGCTTTGATAGTCCTAGTGAGGGAAACACTCCTCCAAGCATGAGACCTGTGGAAGGCACAGAGAACCTCAAATCCCAGTCTGTGTTCAGCATATATTTGAGTCTGCTGAAGCCAAACATTTCCCCCCTCTCACCCATCCCTCATGGACAACCACTGAGGAATTAAATTTTTCTTCTTTTAAAGACAAGGTCCTACATTAAAACCCCCCTTTCATTTTAGGTTTCCTTGTTTTTTAAGCAGCAAACCAACTCAAAGCAAGAGCCCTCGCATGCAGAAGACATTTGTTTGCAGAGAATAATCCCCTCCCTAGTGTTTGTCACATATTTATTTTGTCTCAGCACCATAAAAAAAGGGCCTTGTTGCTGACTCAGAAGGAGCTCATTACAGAAAGACTTCACCTCTCAGTTGCAAAAGATGTTTCCTTGAAATGATAATGTAATGAGTGTTAGATCAGTGTTTGTAGCCGTTAGGCTCTTCTTTTGATCGGCTGGAAATGCATTTGTTAAAAAGCTACTTTATTGATTTGCTGGCTGGTTTTTGTACTGTTTGGATCATCTGTACACACACACACACACACATCACATTTTTACCACTTCAAAGCAGTTAATAAATTCACACTACTCAGGAGATTGAACACAAAATGGAGTGAACCTTTTCTGTGGAGAACTCTGCTGTTCCACCTTTGATGGAAGGAATCTCAGCAGCACACTGAGTGTCTCCTTTAAAATATTTTTAAAACAATCTGCCACAAAGAGAACATGGCATAAGCTAAAGCAAAAGAATATTGCTCCTGGGGATGTAAACATAGTGAGGGGTTGTGATTAAGTTTTCAGTAAGTCTAGATGAGAAAATATTACTGAGCTTGTACAGGCTCCATGCAGATGCTCTTTCCTGCCAACCCATCCACACTGACAATTTCCACTTTGTTGTTTTTATGATGTATTAGCAGGAAAAGTTTGACACACTCTCAGTGTGAAAGTGAAATGTGCTTCTACATACAAACTGCTTGAACTACTATATCTGTAGTTAAATGTCACAGAATCAGAATCAGAGAATCATTGGGTTGGGAAAGACCTCTAAAATCATGAATCCAACCTGGTCACCACCTTGTTCCCCAGCCCAGAGCACTGAGTGCCTCATCCAGTCCTTCCTTGGAAACCTTCAGGGATGGGGACTCCACCACCTCCCTGGGCAGCCCCTGCCAATGCTTAAAAACCCTCTCCATGAAGAAATGTCTTGGGCTCTCTGGGCCTTGAATCTCTCTTGGATCACAGTTTCAAAAGCAGATGATTCCACTGAAGTGGGGATTTTGTTTGATAAAGTTTAAAAATATTTTATCTTTTTAAATTTTTCTTTTATTATTGCTTAGGTTTGGTTTACTCACCTGCTAATTCTTGGGGGATCACAACCCTGAGCAGCCATCCTTGAATTATTTAGATGAGCCTTGTGAATGGAAAACTTTGGGAATCCCTTTAACTGCTGTGTTGTAATTTGTCTTTCTCTGGCTAAAGACACTGATACTTCATTTCATCCCTCTGAGTAGAGTTACTAACCTTTATTTAATATCAAGATGATGCCAGTGTTAGCAGGAACCTTTTACACCATTGTGATATCTATGAAATACAGTCTACAACTTACCTTTGTATTTACCAGGCCATTCAAATATTCATGTTACTTAATTAAGTGCTTGGCTTTGGCTGTGTCCAGGATAGGCTAACAAACCACAAATTGCTGTCCTGACATAAGTTTTAAGGGTTATTTTTCAGGTGTTCAAATTAAAATTCCCAAACTGAAGCTTTTTGGTCTTGTGAAGTTATTGCAGTTATCAGGTATGAAATTATGAAAATGAAATTACCCAGAAGGACTCGAGGATGTTTTCAGTATTTTGTGCATGAATGTCCACACATGTGCATCATCCAAGGAACCTTCAGCACGAGGGATAGAATAGAAATATTTAACAGAAACCATTTAAATTTTGGTACCTGACTCCTCTATCTATAAAATAGGGATAATAGACTTTCTTGCCTCTCAAAAGGATTGTGAAAATAAATATATTAAAGACTGCAAAGAACTGCAGTATTATGGTAATTGATACCATATGCCCAACCAAGATAGCCTGGAACAATTTTTGAAGAGGCAGGAGTTTTATTCACAGACTCCCAGGATCATTAAAGGTGTAAAGGACCTTCAGAATTCTCCTGGACCAGCTCCCCACTCAGAGCAGGGCTGGCAAATCTTCCCTTTCCCAATCTAATTCTATGAATTGTAGGTATCTGACCTTGGAAAAGATTGAGGGTCATTAAACAAGTGGGGGTTTTAAATTTTATTTCATTGGCCAAACTGAAACAAAGCCAGTTAGAATACAGAACACTGTTTTCAATGCAGGACAGAGCTTGATGCTTTGTTTCTTTGATTTGTAAAATCTGTGGTATTGAAGTTTTTAGATTAATGATTCATTGGAATTCTTACAATATTAAAATGGGTTGTTTATTCGTCAATGTGGGCAAAATCTAACCTGTTTAATGCAATCCCAGAGCATTTTGATGTGAACAAATCAGTATTTTGTCACTGAAAATCAATGTATTTCACAGAAAAATATTGCCAGGTTCTCTCTGTTGTTTTTGTCTTTTTCTTCTGAAAATAATTAAGTTCTGTAATTTCTAGGATGCCGCTTTAGTTAACTGGATTTAATGTGTAAACAGAATGAAGAAAACCACTGTTGTTTCTGAGGGAGGGTTTTTATCTCTGGACTTGTGGCAGCTTTTTAAGCAGCTGAATTTCTCTTTATTTAATAACATATAACTTGATCTCAGGAATTGTATTTTAAAGCAGTCACAAACAATTGAGATTAATATTTTGGGCTAGTGAATGGCTTTTTCCCAGTCAGTCTTTAAAGTTTACCCTCTTGACAATGTGTGGAGAGCAGAGGAGGGCAACTTGTTACCTGATTCCAGATCTCCGCAGATAACAGTATATTTCCTTCTTGGATGGAATGCATATTTGATTCTTGATGATCTTCAAGGTCCCTTCCAACCCAAAATATTATAGGATTCTATGAAGGAGACAAAGTGGGTATGAGTTTTTTGTGCAAACAGTGATAGGTGCTTCAGACAGCTGCCCCATTTGTCAGTAGGTGAGAAGGAAATGTGAAGGCATGAAATAAAAGATACAAATCACTCCAACTGACTCCACATATGCTTATTATATATCCATGAATTGGTCTTGATCTTGAGATAATTATTTAATAATTGTTTATTCCTTAATGTTTATAGACCATGAGATGGTTTTTTTTATTCCTTTCGACTCTTGGCAGTTTCTGAAATGCGCCTCAGTCTCTCAAATGTTTGTGCTGAAAATGATGCCTGTTCTTTCATCTTGTGGATATCTGTCTGTCTATCTATCTACCTACCTATCTATCTATCTATCTATCTATCTATCTAAACTAGTCCAATGTCTTACTCATCATCTTATGATCAAGGTAGTTTCTTGGTTAATTCTCTCATGTGGACCTTGGGGTGATTCTGGTGGTGCTGGGGAAAAGTGGGACTGGATGATCTTGAAGGTCCCTTCCAAACTCTTATGATTCTGTAAAAACAAAACAAACACAACAGTAAACAAACCCCCCCAAAAACTGATGCTCAGTTTTAGTAACTACTTCCCTGAATATTTATATTAAACCAGGATAGTCTATGGGAACGTTATGCATTTGATGGGTGTACTTTAAAAAAAGGCATGGTCTACCTATCATGTTTGGAGGGGTGGATCTAGTTGTACTCTTTCACCTTTCAGAGACCAAAATCACACTTCTATAATGGATATTTTTACCCTTTGATCAGCTGTCACTCTCATTTCCCTGTTTCTTTTCAGACCATTGAGTCCTTTGAATGCTGATTGCTCTGCACAGAGATTCAGCCCTGTGTTGCAAACTTTCCTCTCTTCCTACACCTCATTAAGCATATAAAAATAGATGAATATATATTTTGTGTGTTCATATATATTTTTTTTCCTTAGTGTTATTTTCCCATACAATAAGTTCCTTTTCTTGCCACATGTGTGTCATGAGTGTAAGGGGAAGTATTTGATCCCAAGGTGGGATTAACAACCCAAAAATCTCTCTCTTTTGCATGCACTGGGAAATACCCACACTGAGAGAAAGTTTTTGAGTCAGTCCTTCAAAGCAGAGGGGCTCATTAGCTTTGCCAGTCTACTCATCCAATATATATGGAATGGATGGCTTCATTCTGAGGCAAATGGTGCTCATGATCTAGGTCTATTATTATTATTATATTTTTTTATTGTTGTTGCTTCATCTTGTTGAGTTTCTTCACTGTTTGAACTATGAAGTGCTGTGCATTTCCCACTGGAAGCAGAGCTGCTGTAAGGCTGTGTTATCTCCTGTTTGTTAAAACTGCTGTTGGTTTTGTTCTGACAACTGAAAATCGTGATGTGTCTGATCAGGTTACAAACACCAAGGACTGTTTATGAATGGGTGCTGTGGCTTGGAAAAAAAAACAGAAGGAATGCTAAGTAGAGTTTCTGGTGTGTATGTTAAGTGACAGAGAGTGAGAGGGAGGAAGAGAGGGAGGAAGAGAGGGAAGGTGCAAGGAAAAGGCAGCTGCCCTGGCTGATGTGTGATGGCTGCTGAGGAGCTGGAAGGTGGCATGTTTAGCAATGCACCTGCAGCCCCAGAAGGTCCTGGATCTCAAAGGCTGCAAAGCTCTGAGTGCTCGGGATGAGCTGAGAAATTAAATCACAGAATCACACAGTGGTTTGGGCCAAAAGGGACTTTTCAAGGTCATCTGGTCCAACCCCCCTGCAATGAGCAGGAATGTCTTTAACTACATCAGGCTGCTGAGAGCCTCCTCCAGCCTGACTTTGAGTGTTCCAGGGATGGGGCATCCACCACCTCTGTGGGAAGCCTGTCCCAGTGTTTCACCACCCTTAAAACTTTCTTACTTACCTCTAGTCTGGATCTACCCTCTCTCAGTTTAACACCATTATCTCATGTCCTGTTGCTACAAGTCCTTCTCTGGACCTGTTCCACATTTTTTTCTTGGACTGAGGACTCCAGAGCTGGATGCAGAACTCCAAGTGAGGTCTCACTAGGTTAGAAAAAAGGGGCAGAGTCACCTCCCTCAGGAGATTCAATTTTAAGTCTCTCCACCGATTTCTTCTGCAATAAAAAGGTTTTTTCCATCTACACTAAGTCCATTTCTGTTGCAAACCTGTGATAGAGGAACGGCTCTTGTTCCTGAATTATTCCCAGGTACATTGAGATCATTAGTCTACAATCAGCACTGGTGAGATCATGGATGAAATTGCATCTTAGTCTCTGTGCCAAAGAGGGTGTGGCAAATGGGAGCTCAGAGAAAAGTGCTAAAAAGGTTCTGAAGTAATCTGACATCCTGAAAATGCACCTCACTGTGAGTAAGTTAAAAGCAGGATCTATTTTACTTATCAAAGACAATGTTCAGCTTTCAAGAATGATTTTACCATGATATAAGTATGCACTCAGGGAGGAACTTAGCTAATTGCAGGGAAGTGCAATGAAATCTGTAAAGTGCAGACTTGGATTTTAGGGTGTTTAGAATTGTTAAGTTCTTAGAGCACCTCCTAGTTCAAAGGTAGCTTTGGCTGATAACAGCATTGGAACACGTTGGGAAGTGCTGTGGCCATTTCCTTACTCTGTTGTCTCCCAGTCCACTCCTCAGGTAACCTTCTAAAAAGTATGTTTGGATCAGCTAAGGGGTAGTGAAGACAATGCCAAAATCACTGAGGCAAAATTTCTGCACCCTGTGATAGGACCGGTGAGGTTAGATGTTGATTATGTTCATGGGAAATGTTCTCATGCAGGTTAATCGGTTTTTTAAAACAAGGGTGAGAATGTTTTCTACTCCACCTGGCCTTTTTCCAATTTGCTTAATGTAATCAAAGTTGCACCAGAGTGAACAGAATGATTGCAGCCAACTTAAATGGTTGTTAGATAGGGCTCAGTGGCCACATCTGCACTGATAAATAAAACAGGAGTAGGGAGTGAGATGGAGCTCAGCCAGACTGTCCAGTGCTGATTGTGCAAACGCTGCCCAGTTGTTACTGGGCTCCTGGGCATGATTTTGGCCAGTGCCAGCCAGATCCCATGGCCTGTAGTGCTCAGAGGAGACCATGCACCTCCCAAATACATAGAATGAACAAGGTTGCACCAGGGATGGGTCCTGCCATTGTGCTCTGTCATCACCTGTGTGTGGATGAAATGAGAACTGGTGGACCTCGGATACTACGCAGAAAGTACGTGAAAAAAATCCATTTTACATTTGTTTCACTGAATCCCATTTGTGGACTCCTGATCTCTGTAGGGTCTCAAGGCCAGGCTGAGTAACCTGGTCTACTGGAAGGTTCCCCGCCCATGGAACAGGGTTGGAACTGGATGATCTTTAAGACCCCCTCCAACCCAAACCATTCTATGATTGCATGATTATCCTTTATTACCTAAATAGTAACATGGAGAAGGGCTACTAAAAAAAAAAGAAATTCCTGTGTAATTTTCATAGGAGTCAGATTTAGACATGGCCCCTGGGGCAGGTGGGACACTGCTGGTGGGCAGCAGAGCAGGAGTTTCCTTCAGGAGCTTTACCAGCCTATGTCCTGCTGACTGAATATAAAAATAGCAGCAGTGCTGAGATTCTGATAACTGGAGCTGTTCAGAGGCTTGAAGGGAAGTCAGGCTTTCCCTCTGTTTCTGTTTCAATGCTGATTTTCATATTCTGTCATTTGTGGTGTGATTCACTGGTCAAAATGGCATCTTTTTTAAGGTCTCTTGTCAGTAGCTGAGGCTGAGGTAAAGTGAGGCCTGGATGTTCTGTCATTCCATGTAGTGACAGGACAAGGTAGGAATGGCTTCAAACTGAAACAGGGCAGGGTTAGATTGGATACTGGGAAGAAATTTGTCCCTGTGAGGGTGGGGAGGCCCTGGCACAGGTTGCCCAGAGAAGCCATGGCTGCCCCTGGATCCCTGGAAGTGTCCAAGGCCAGGTTGGACGGGGCTTGGAGCAACCTGGGCTGGTGGAAGGTGTCCCTCCCCATGGCAGGGGGTGGGACTGGATGATCCTTAAGGTCCTTTCCAACCCAGGTCGTTCTATGATTCCATGATCCTTGGCTCAGCTTTGCCCTTTATAGAGTGATCCTTGAAATACCTCTTTTGTTGCTGGGGTTTTGCTGCAGCTGATGCTCCAATGCAGGGGTGAGTTTACACTGTTGCAGGGAATGCACAGTTTGCTTTCTTAAAGGCAGTTTTCCCTCATGGAGTTGGACCCTGCCTGTCCCTAGCGTGGACCATGCAGTGCAAGGCTGGCATTCCAATGCTCCAGTGGGCTCAGCTGCTCACACCACCTGGAAAAGGGCTGCTTATTCCAGTTGCCTGAAGTACTGCAGCGACACAGACTCTGTAAGCACAGCACTGTAAAATTTACAGCCTCTGCCTGCCTGGTGGCATTTTGATACAGACACCTCTCCCGGTTCACAAGGCAGACAGGCAAATAGCATTTTTGTGTTTGTTCAGCACCGTTCTCCCTTTATTTCCTTGTGAAGCCGTTTCTTGCTGGATAAGAAGCAGAGAAAGGATGGAAGTCTAAACAAATGTGTCTTAGGGGAGAACAACCTGATGACTCAAAGGAGTTACCTACAGTTGGTTTAGCAGGTTCTTTTGTTGCAAAGTGCTATTAATATCTGTTTTATTGCATCTTAGATGTTTTATCCTCTGCTTGGGCTTTTTTTTCTCCCATCTGAAGTCAGTCTTACAGAAATCAACACGAAAGCAAAAAGGCAAAATATGCCATTTTTGTAAACAGCAAAACTGAGCAACTTGTGCCCAAAGAAGGGCAACAAAGCTGGTGAAGGGTCTAGAAAACATGTGTTATGAGGAGTGACTCAGGGAGTTGGTGGTGTTTATTCTGGAGAAGAGTAGACTTAGGGGAGACCTCGTTGCTCTCTACAACTCCCTGAAAGGTGGGGGTTGGTCTATTCTGCTTTGTCTCAAGTGAAAGGACAAGAAGAAATGGCCTAAAGTTGCACCGGGGGAAGTTCAGCTTAGATCCAAAACAAAAACATTGCCCTGCAGCAGTGGTCAGGCACTGGAATAAACTGCCCAGAGAGTTGGAGGAGTCACCAGCTCTAGAAGTGTTCAGTCCTTGTCTGGATGTGGCCCTTGGGGACACGGTTTAGGGGTGTTTATGGTGGTGGTGGCTGAGGGTGGGACCGGAGGATCTTTAAGTTCTATTCCAACCTTGATGCTTTTGTGATTCTGTGGAGCACTGAGCAATGGAGTTGCTTCCCCTTTTTCAATCACAAAAGTAACTCAACAAAACACTGCAATTAATTCTCTGATTACTCTTTTAAGGCACATGAGGTATTGTCTAAATTCATGGGATTTGACAAGTTGTGAAGCTGAAATACCTCACTTGAAATGTCAAAACGGCCCCCAGCAGAAATGAGCTAAAAGCGACTCAGGGAGTCTGATACAATATCACTATTCCATAGAGGCTTCTTCTGTTGGGGAAGATTGTTTATTAATGAATATGTGAAATCTTTGGGCAGCCCTGTTTTTACCTCCATTCTCACATGTTCTTTTCACACACAAATACGTTGTAGATTTAGTTTCACCTCTACCTTTCAAACTCATAGGAAACGTTTACTGAAAAGAAAGAATAGAGCTCAAGGCCAGGAACCTGTCAGTATTATAATGGGAGATGTTTTGTACTTCCTAACCCTTTCTGTCTCCAAGGGAATGTTTTCTCATCCAAGGTGAGATTCTGGAAGGTTTGTACCTATGTATGTGCACACACACATATGCTCATGACAAAGACTCAACACCAAATTCCTTCCTTTTCCCCACTCCCCCAAGGTGAAATACACTGGATTAATAGTCTGTGTTCCCTGCAGTTCATATTTGCCTGGAAAATAGCCACGTGTAAGAATTCACTGACCCAGAAATGGGAGAAACAAAATCAATCAGTGAGTCAGTGATAGCGAATCTGATGGACCTCTGAGCACAGATGATGTGCTCTACTTGCAGGTTCAGCCTTAATGATAACACCAGAGACAAAATTGGGATGAGTGTATTGTATCTTTGCAGACTCTTTTCCCATGTTCTGCAATCACTGGAAATATATCTGGGTAAGTAAAATTCTCAGTGCTGGTTTATCTTGCTGGAAGCTTTTCAAAAGGAGGACAACAGGCCTTGTTCTTAATACCTTGAAGGATCAGCTAAATTAAGTGGCAGCACCCTCTACATCTTAATCCTTCCTTATTTTTCTTAATTTTATGGTGTTTGTTTGTGTTTTGGTTTTGCTTTTCTTGGGATTTTTTGGGCCGTGCAAGTGATTTGGAAGAGCATCTTGTACATGATGCATGTAGCACATATCATAAAATCAGAAAATTACTTGGATTGGAAGGGATCTTAAAGATCATCTTGTTCCAACAGCTTCTGTGGGCAGAGAAACCTTCCACTAGACCAGGTTGCTCCAAGCCCCATCCATCCTGGCCTTGAACAAGGATAGGGGAACCACAGTTCCTCTGGACATCCTGTTCCTGTGCCTCACGGCCCTCACTGTAAAGAATTTCTTCCAAATATCCCGTCTAACCCAACTCTGGCAGTTTGAAGCCATTCCCCCTTGTTCTGTCACTCCAGGCCCTTGGAAATAGTCTCTCTCCATCTTTCCTGTAGCTCCTTCAGGCCCTGGAAGGCCACAATCAGGTCACCCCAAAGCTTCTCTTCTCCAGGCTGAACAATCCCAGCTCTCCCAGCCTTTCCTCCCAGCAGAGCTGCTCCATCCCTGGGATCCTCTTGGTGCCTCCTCTGGACTCTCTCCAGCAGCTCCACGTCCTTCCTGTGCTGTTCTGCTGTGTGTACTCTGAATGTTCCAGAGTGGGAAGGCTCCTGTAGCTTGTACATGGGTATCTTTTTGTACCTGTTCCAAACAGCCTTTGTGTGAGCCCTAATGCAGTTCCATGCCCCTGTACAGCAAAGCACGACTGGGGCCAAGGACTCAGCAGCTCATTCAGTGGAAACTGAGACACTGTGAGTAGTGAAATGACAGACTGTAAACACAGAAGAGCCAGCAAATTTAACCTGGCACTTTGCCTGAAAAATAAGAGAATTACGTTGGCAAGTGAACCCATGAAATGCCATAAGGAGGAAAACACCTTTCTAAAAAGTCAGAGAGGTGTTTTGATGCAAAGAAATGTCCTCCCTAACTTCCTGAAGAAAATGCTATTGTGATGTGTTGTCTATGAGGCTGGAATATACAGAATATAAACATCATGAACTTGTCTATTAATTTTTTTCTCTCAGTGCCACTTTGTTTTCTTTCTGCCTCTTTACTCTCATTGTTTGCCGCTAGGACTGAAGGAGCAGTTGCCTTGCCCTGGTACAGATGACCTCTGTACTCATATCTTTCTCATTTCTTTCCCTTGGTCTTATTTTTCTATGGTAAATTTTGAGGAGCTATGTGATTTGCTCCATGTTGAGTAGATGTTAACACAAGATAAATAAAGAAACAACTGATTAATTTTGCAGCTTCAGTTTAAAAGTATTTGTGACTCAGTCATTGTGGAAATGGAACAGTTCCTCCTTTTCCCTTTCCCTAACTTGAAAATGTTGATTCTTTTGAGGAGGTGAACACACCTCTATTTGAATATTTCAACTTTGAGGAAAAAATTAACTGAATTGAGTGCCAACATAAGTGTTCTCACATGGCACTGTGTGCGTGCACGTGCCAGGAAAATGCATTAAAGCGACAGTAGGTGGCTGAATGGATCAAAAGAAATCAGATTTGACATACACTGAATTATGATAGCAATGTGTTAACTTTTTATATTGTGACTGGAAGGGGAAGAGATCTATCAGTATGCAAATTGACTTCATGCTAAACCAAGCATCTTCTGATATGCAAAATTAGGCTGTGTGTATGGGGGTTGTAGTCCAATTCAGGTTCAAAGGGTTACTTTGAAGTAATGTGTGTTATATGAATGGAAATGGTCACGGGTGAATATTGAGCAAACATCTGCTGGTGCCTTGCAGGGAAGGCAGGATATGTTGGCCTGTTTTATTAAGAAGCAAATTAAGAGTAACTTTTGACAAGATAACCAGATTCTGGTTAAAAATATAGTAATATACAGAGTAAGATAACTGAAGGGAGTAGAATTGGGATAAGAAGCAGAGTACTTCAAACTACTTGACAAAAGTAGTTCTGTGTTCAGAAAGTGCTGCATAAACTGGCTGTGGTCATTCAGGCACGTGGGAAACCCTGTGTACTGGGGCTTCATGAGCAGGGGGTGTGGAGATGAAGATGCGATGGAGCAAGTTGTGCATCAAATGAAGCCACAGCAGAAAGAAGCACAGGAGCTTATGCACCTCTCTGCCTACCTTTTAAACCACAAAGAAACAGAAAGCAAAATGCCCTTTGGAGCTTTTCTGGGCTTGCTGATGCTAAAAGATAGAGATGGTGTAGCCTTCCAGAGCCTAAATATTTCTATTCTGAGGGTGGCAGGGAAGCGTTTCCTCTCGGCTTAACATCCAGGAAAGCTGGGGAATGTTCCTGTGCTGGCAAGTGACTGGCCACATGAAATATAGCCCAGAGCCACAGCCCACAACTCTGTTTAACTCAGGGAAGTTATTTTTGGACCTGTCATGGTGTCTGTCTCTTCTTGTTCTTTAACCTAATGACAGGAGAGTGGCTGCAGAGTGCCCTGTGTGCATGTTTTCCAGTGTGTCACTGTGGCATTCTCTGTGCTCTGGAAATCTCTCTGTGCCTCCACAGGAATGCTGTTCACTGGTGCTTTATTTCGCAGCAGTAGGTGAGTGATGCAAAACTGGGGTGACATCAGTGTAACACAGTGTTTTGCTTCTTCAGCTGGCCTGGAATCTCTGCCTTGTGTAGAGAAAGGAGGGCAGATTTGTCCAGCTGTGAATTTTAGAAGCTCCCTCCTAAAATGCACGGGATGCTGCATGGAAGGAACTTCGTGGAGCCTCAGTTCTGGGACAGAGCAGAGTTGTTATCCCATTTAACTCCCTGTTCTGACAGCCAGGAATGCCTGTTTTTCCTGGTAATAACAATTTGTTTTTATGGCACCTGCTTTAGGAGGCAGCAAGATTACTTTCCTATTGCCAGCTGTAACCTCGGCCTCAATGGGCATCTCATCCTGGCATGAGGTTTGAGGTTTTTGGCTTTTTCAAAAAAAAATAGCAAAGCATTCTGAGATAGTAATCAATTTGCAAGCAACAAAGTTATTATCAGCTAGTGAAGAGCACTGTCTTTTAGTTATTTCACTAAAAAGTGCCACAGCTCTGCAAAGAATGATAAGCCTCTTCTCTGATTTTCTTTATTTATTTTTAGAAATGTCTGCATGCCCACTGGGTACAGGATCTCAATATCTGGACTTGTGCCTCTAATAGTTCACTCAGCCACTCAGTGTTTGAATTTAGCAGTGTAGCAACACCAGGTTAAATGCAACCGGTGTTGGATGGTTTAATTTCCCTATTTTTAATTTTTCATATTACTTGGCCTTGCATTTTAAGTGGTAATGACAATGCAGAATATTGTCCTGCACATTTGATGGATGGTATTGCTGGAATGATATTTTGTGATCCAAGTAGAACTGACAAGAGCATAACAAAGTACAGAGAGAAAACAAACCTTCAATGACCACAAATTGGATGTTCAACTATACAATTTTAGGAAGGGAGTCGTCTCTCTTGTTGCAAATAGTTTGTACATTACAAATTCTTTTGCCTATTGAAAAATACCCCATCAAACATGCTTTAGGTCTAAGATCAGTGAGCATTTAACCAAGAGTTAATTAAGTTAACAGGGTTTAGAAATGAACATAATGCACAGTTTGGAATTTTCATTCTGGCACGATTTGCATTTGGCTGAAACGCCGTGTAATTGGCAGGCACCGCCAAGGTGAGTTGCTCCTTTCATGCTGTAAATGAGTATTAACTGTGCTCAGGGCTTGGGATGAATTAATTGGTTAATTTTTTCTGGACATCATTAGAATTTGGCTGTGTCCAGAATTACAAGGGATCCAGTTGTGGAGGCAGTTAAAGTAAGAAGAAAAGAGGTTTCTGGGTTAAAATTTTGTGGGGAAAAAAGGGAGGGAAGAGATGCTGCATCTGTGTGCATTTAGTTGCAAGAGGACACAGTAGGAAACTAAGACCACTTAGACTAAGCATTCAAACTGTCTCTTTTGGCCAGGGGCCAAATTATACCCTCTGATTTGCTCATTAAAGGCTTCTACTCACCTTTGAATCCCTCAATAGGCAAATATTTCGGGGGAAAAAAAGGTTTAACATTTCAGACAATTTTCATTTCATATTTGCCTTGTTCCACCAGCTTTCACCAGGCAAACCAATGATGAAATGGTGGTGCCCTGCCAAGAGCATGACAGACTCTGCTATTCCAATAACAGGAGCACAGAATGTGCTCCTGGGAGAGCTGAGGAAGGCTCTGAAGGCCCACACTCTGCCTAAGGGAGCAGGCTCCACGTGCAGCCTGGCCCTTGAGCTGGGATCACCACTGAGTAATGGCAGTGCAAGATGTAATTAATGTCTGCTTCTGCCTGTGATGTACATCAGGAACGGCCAAAGAAAAACCAGGTTGTCAGGACAGGTCCCAGTTTCAAACTTCTTACCAATGTCTGCGTCCTCAGTTTCCTCCTTATGACCAAGTCTTGACCCCATGACCTTCACCTGCTCCATCTTCTCTCATCTGATTCACAACTGTACCCACTTATTTATCCAAAGCAGAGAGCCAGCTTTCTTCTGGGAATTTCTGCTCTGTAGATGTTGGGGTTTTTTTACCTGTGCACACTTTGGCCAGATCTCTAGAAGCCAGAGAATGCCCTTCTTCAGGCCTCTTCTCCCAGGCAACCGGTGACAGGACAAGAGCAAATGGCCTCAAACTGCACCTGATGAGGTCCAGGTTGGACATCTGGAAGAATTTCATTGTCATTGGCAGGGGCTGCCCAGGGAGGTAGTGGAGTCCCCATCCCTGGAGGTGTCCAAGGAAGGACTGGATGTGGCACTCAGTGCTCTGGGCTGGGGGACAAGTTGGTGGTCAGGCAAGGGTGGACTCCATGATCTTGGAGGGCTTTTCCAGTCTTAATGATTCTGGGATTCTGTGAGATAAACAGCACCTGTGCCCTTTCCAGGTGGGCTGCAGTCTTGCTGCAAGGGTGATACAGTCTAGGAAGAAGTATCTCCATCCCTGGGCAGGAAGAATCCAGGGTGGGGGATGTCCCCTGCTGTTAGAAGGCTGAACAAGCGAGTGCATCATGCTACATGCATGGTTATATTTAGGTTTTTGGGTGTCTGAGAGCAATTTAAAGGGTTTTCCCCAGAATAAAGGCTTCTGAAGTTGGGAAAAAACAAACCAACAAACACACAACCCAACAAATCTCGTTCCAGGTGCAGAAATGCTATTTTTGTGCATGGGGTTCTGCCCGTTTTGTCATTTAGCGTTTCCTATTTCTCTTCAGCCTTTTTATTTCTGGTTTCTTTGTGTTTACGGTCTCCCTGACTTATTAACTCCGCAGTGCCATCCTGCTCTGCTGGTGGTGACAGGCTGTCACGGCACTGCAGATCTCCCCGTTGCAGAACCCCGTTAGTGACAAACACTGACTCATCGCCCGGCGCGGGGCCAAAACCACCACTGGAAAAATCAGGAATCCAACCTTTGGGGATTACCCAAAACTCCTTCAGCTCTCACCCTCTGCTGTGTCTGTCTCTTCTGCTCACTGCTGCTACCGCAGCCACTGCTCCCAATGTGACTGAATCCCAATCCCTGGGCTGCAGCTCCGGCACCGGGTGAAGCTGCCGAGGGCTTGTCCGTGGCCATGTTAATTTATTTTCCTCCCTTTTTCCCAGTTGTGCTCGATGCCTCTCTCCACCAAGCTGTGTTCCCTAGGAATACCACTCTTCCCAATGCATTAGCCTGTCAGGAGCAGACTGGAAGGGAGGGGTGGTGCTGGATTTTGCACATCCCCCAGGAAGGGTTATGGACAGGGACGTTGTGGGTCTGTAGGGTGTGTTACAGCGTAGAGCAGCAGAAAAAAGCTGAAAGCTTCACTGCCTTCAGTGTCTTTTAAAAAAATAAATAAATCAGTTGTGTCATTATTTCTTTGCTGAAAGTTATGGATGGTGGTGGTACTGTAGTGGAAAACACTACATCAAGTTGATGGGAAGAACCCAGAGGAGGTGAACAGTGTCACTTGCCAGAGGAACTAATTTTATTTTCCAGAGAGAGAGGAAGAAGGAAGGTCATCCAGTACAAGGCCGGGAAAAGGCAGAAATTGCATTTTGCCACTTAATTAACAACCACCCATCTATAGCCTGTAGCTTTCCTGCAGACCCATAATTGGGAGCAGAACCCGTGTTTTCCACCCCTCAGACCTCCCAACACATGGCACGAGGTATCAGGGAGTGTGACAGATCACCAGCGTGGGACACCTGTGCTGTCACGTGTGCCACCCCTGGCTGATGACTTTAATTCCTTAATTAATTATTGATAGATTCTGAGGCTTCCATTGCTTTTATTTTTAAAGTTTAATTTTAATTAATTAGTGGAGGAATTCAGTGGTTTATTTGGGAAAAAAAAAGAGGAATAAAAAGAGCTTTCCTTAATGAAGCCTGTTATTCAGGCTTGGGTTTTTTTATGGGGAAGCATTTGAATAAATATTTCAGAGGCCTTCATTTAAAAAACAAAGAAACCCACAAAACATTAGCCTTATAAAAATGATGAAAATGGAAGAAATGCTGATGCAAAACACTAAGAAAGAGAGGGGAGATGAATATGGGGGAAGAGCATTTTGATAAATGGATCCCTGTTCTCCTCAGAAGGTCTTGCTTCCTAACCTTCATCTCCAGGCAGCACTGACTGGAGAAATGAGATGACAGCTTTTCCCTTCCCCATCTGACTCTGCCCCCGAGGACTCAAAGATGTTTAATTTGATCTGCTTTTGAGTCCTCCCCCCACCCTCCCAGATCTCCAGGGATATTTTATCACTCCACACTGTTAAAATTTAGATGCTGTTAACCCACTACCTCAGCCGAGTTTGTACTTTGTTTCTTTCCTAAAGAAAAACAAGTAGAACATTATGTACACAAAATATACAAAAATATACACAAATCTTAAGTTTTTTAAGGCAAGCTACCAACAAATATAGGTTTCAGGGAACAAATCCTTCTGCAGGCTCCACATTCTGCTTTTCCATGGATCAGTGGGTTAACTAAAGCCTATGAGAAGGCTCTCGGTTGTGTGATGGTTGTGACAGGTATTAGATTGGAGGGAAAAACAGACAAAAAGAACTATCATTCAAAATGACACAAGGCTGGTGCTTACAAAATAGAAGAAAAAACCCTGAGCTTAGACAGGAAACGTTCCCCATGGTTTACTGTTGTTTCAAAGCATCAGTGGGCACTAGTAAATCAGTTTGGATGCTCAGCCTTTCCTTCTCAGTTTAAGTTTAGTCATAGAGTTTGTTTATTCACGTTCTAAAAACAGAGACTGCTGCCTCCTGAATGAGAAAAAACAAAGAGCTAAAATTAAACCTAACAGGATCACCTCTTTGGGTGATCATGAACACCTCCTGATGTTTATAACTTCCCAGGACTATGGGAAATACTGTGAGATTCAGTGTATGGATTCCCTTCATGTTCTTTGATGAGCCCAGTGTTTGGGTGGGCATTTCATTGCAAGAGGAGCTGATGGTGAAAAAGTGAATGATGTACTGCAAATATAAGCTTAAAGAAGCTGTCAGAAGAAGCCCTAGTTTTGAAAAGCTGGAAGAAACTTCCCTTGCTGCAATCAAGGCCGCCTTGGATATCAATGGAATACCAACCTCATTGCCATTGTTTTTAGTTCCACTGCATCCTGACAGGAAAGGAGAGAAAGCAGCTCACTGGGCCTAAGACCTGCATAAAGATGTCTGTGTTCTGTGGTTTCCAGCTGTGGAATTTTGCCAGCTGTTTGTTTTACCTTAAATAAAATGGAGGGTGGAGGGGAATTGCATAGGAAAGTGAGGAGCAATATCTTATCCATGAGGTATCTGCATGTCCAGTTCCACTCTTGGTGTTATAATTTCAGAATTCCAAGTCTCAACACTCCAGTGATTTATCCCTGTTGAGAATGCACAGCTGACTGCTAAAAAACCGAGAGAGAAATCTGGAGATAGGGAACTCAGGGCTTTCCTTAATGGGAAAGGCCTTAATTAGCATCTTACCCATGCTTTTGTGGGGACAGGTCATCAGGGATGCTCTGGCCAAACTCACCTTCCACTGTCATCTTTCCTCTTTAGATTTAGCAGCTCAAAGAGGTCCATAAATAGTCATATGGCTCTTCATCTTAATGCAATACAAAGCTGAGATTCAGCTCAGCACGGGGACTTTACAATTCCATGATTATTTTTTTACATTATTTACCAGATTTGCGGCCTTTTTTCTGAATTCTGCTGCGGTCTCAGAAATGACACTGCCCGAATTTATATTCACAGTCCATTTTCAGGGCTGTGTTCATAGGCTACAAGAGAGTTAAATAATGAAGCTGTAGCTTTAGAGGCAGTACTGCTGTAGGGGAAAGATTCAGCAGCAAATTCTGCAAGCATGGGGTCAGAACATATAATATTTTTGAGCTTATGCCTAGTTTAGGGGAAGCATAGAGGTGTAGGAAGATATTCACAGTCCAGAGACTAAAAAGGCATCCTTTATTTTATTTGTCTTCCATGCTTCTATTAGGGGTTGAAACGAGGTGGATACACAGGCTTATTTTTATTTAAAGCTCAAATGTTTAGTGTTTAATTGAATCAAAAGGCTCTTTTGGAAACACATGGAGTGCAGGCTGCAACCAGCAACAGTGCTGAGGGGGATGCAGAGAGAAAAAACTGAATTTGAATTCCTCTGGCTAAGAGACTGCTCAGTGTGAGCTGGTTGAGGTTTTTTTTTTCTTTTTTCCCTGGAACACTGCAATAAGGAACCTCTCTCCTTTCTGATAAGATTGACTTGCAAATGGATTAGTTTGAAGAACTAGGAATAAATGAGATCTGCAAAGGTTCCTCTTTCCTCTTAGGGTTAATCCCCCCC
>VYXB01006851.1:217622-262609 GCA_013397135.1 Pachyramphus minor
ACCCCCCCCCCCCCCCCCATTCATTTTCATGCTGCAATATCAACAAAGACTTGACTACAGTAAAATCAAAGCAGCTGGGGTGGGGAGAACAGAGGAAAACAAACAGAAGGTCAGTAGTTGTATTTATTCCTGCACATATTTGCTTATTTTGTCTCCCCTTATGCTTCCTGTATGGGATTTTTTTAGCAGTTTCCATCAGGTAGCACACTATCTGATGCAGTGTCATTACATTGTAGAAATTGCAGCAGTTTTGCAGTTTCCTAGATGTCATTCTGCCAGATATGTGAGCCTACAGCAGTTTGCATTTGTTACCCTTTCTGGTGTGCTCAAAATATCTCCTAGTATTCATGTAGAGACATGAAAGATTGCTTCCCAGAGAGATGAATTGAACCAGCTCGTCATACCTATAAAAATCAATGTATTTTTGGAAAGAGGAGACATACGAGGAATAAACCGGAATCTGGGGATTCTCAGCTTCTTAGAGTGCTGTCAAAACCCTGAATTATTAGGATAGAAGGCATGGGTCTTAAAATGAGCATTTCCAGTCTACTCTCCATTTTGGTCGAAGGAGATCTCCAATTAGGGAAGGTGGGATTTGTGATTCCACTGATAATGTCTACATTTCACATGCAACTTGTGCTGAGTGTCTCGTTCCATGACACCTGGCTGTGATTAATCACCGCCTTTCTCGTGGCTCAGAAGGAAATACAAATGTCTGAAAAACAAAAGGTGTTTTTCTCTACACTCCCCCTCTCTCTTTAGGCCTTTGCAGAACACGTGCGTCTGCATTTTTTTTTTCAGTGCTGTGTTTCTCTTTCCTTCACACTGGTGCTATTTTACAGTGGTAGTAAAGGCACAAAAACTGCAAAGCACCCAGGGAAAAATCCTCACTGGCAGCACTGCTCCCTGCCTTGCATAAAACCAGAGGCAAGTAGAGGAAGAGGAAATAAAGAAAACAATGTATTGCACAGCAGAAGGCAGTTTGTTGCAACAGATATATCTCATTAGTGCTGTGATGACATTAGATGCCAGGATATTCCGTTTTAACTAGATCATAAATTTGACTTTGCCTAAAGGATTTATCATCAGTGATGTCTCTGTTCCAGTGGCTTCTTTATGGTTTGCAATCTCAACTTCAGCCTCCTTAACCAAGACACATTTTATCTAGAAATGGGAACTTGGTGCTCTTTTAAATTAGGATTGGAGTGCAAAGCTGGATTTTAGTTGCCTCCCTCCTGTTGACAAATGTTCTTCCCTTAAATCTAGCTGACTGACAAGGAAATGAATTAAAAATTAGCTGAATTGGTGAAATAAGTGTTGAAATCCTTTCCTTGTGAAGGGAGAAAGCATTTCACCTAGCAGTGTTTAACAGCCATTTGGTATGTCAAGATTGGAGGCAAATAGGATTATTTTGTTTTATTAAAATTGGAAGAAATCAGCAAAACTTTTCCTCATCAGTTTTTCTACAGCAATTTCTTCCCTTATGGAAATCTCATTCTCCATCTACAGCAATTACAAATGTCATTTTACACTCTTCAGGGGAAAAAGCAGAGAGACAGAGACACAAGAATAAGTACTCTGTGTAATTAATCAATTTAAAGAGAAGTGACATGGCAAAATGTCAGATTCTGGTAGCTTTACCTAACTACTACCACAGAGCTATTGATAAAATTCTGGAGTATTTATCAGAATTTTAATCTATCAAGTGAATCCCATGCTAACACTGCTGGTTTAAATACATACTTGGTCATATAACTGCCTTCTGGGGTGGAAATGAGGTTTATGGTAGGGATTTTCCTATTGAGTAGCACCTCAAAGTGCTTCTGGAAATCAAAGGTGAGTAATTTCAGCTGATGGATGTCATAAGGTGCCCACTTCCCAAGTTAGACAAATACAGACACGGACAGAGGTAGATGAAATATTCTAAATCGTAAATAACTTCACCCTCACCAAGCCAAACTGATTTTTTAGAAAGTTTCCCATACACCTGGGCTATTCTTTAGTGCTGTAAAGATTCTGTTATCAATTTATTAATTTTTTACAGAAAAGTGTGTTGAGAGGCAAAATGGAAATGGTGAGGTTAGTAAGAGTAAGCTGAAGATGCCGAGTGGTCAGTTAATACAAAATCCTTTACTTGTGCTACTAGTACAGCTGGATAATTTTAGGATCATGGATATAGGGGCAAAAATACAAGTGGAGTGATCACTTTCCCAGTAATGAGTTCAGAAGTCCTTTTTTTATCCATGTGATGCTTTACTGGGGAGTTACTTGATGAACTTGCTCACGATTCAGTGGGGTTCATTTTGGTTTGTTTTGTTCTCTCATCACTTTGGCAGGTTGGCCTCCTCCAGCTCCTGCAGGCCCTTCTGATCTGGGAAATCCCAAGAGATAGAAGTTGCTTCCTTTGGTGCTGGGGCTAATTTTCACACCCTAACAATGCAGGGTAGTATAAAGGAATCTCTTTGAAGCACAGCCCATCAGTGCACGAGGCTCTGTGAATTAGTGCTGAGGCACCCCCTTCACACAATATCCCTCTGCTGGGGCCTGGGGCAGGATTTCTCCCTGCAAGGAGGTGAATCCGTGCCTTACTTCTCCACGGGCATATGTGAAAGGGAGCCTCCAATTAAGATATCAGACAATATTTCAGAGAAAACACTGATGTCTATACATAAGGGAGAGAGCTCTTGGCAGCTGAATAACAATACCTCCTCAGTCCATTGCCTTTTGAAAGGGAAAGCACAACTTCCCTTCTTATCCTTATCTGAACTGTGCTTATGAGACAAGAAACATCCTTTCTGCTTTTATTTTCTCATGTACTCAGCATAATCTGATAAAAGTGAAAGAATCAAAATCCATCACCTGATGTGGAGAAGTGTCATTTACTGCCTTATTGAGCTCTCAGTCTGCAGCTGCCTAGAGAGGCTTTTCCTTAGGAGTTTTTAACCTGGCTGGCTGGTCTTCTCCCTCCAAGGGAGAGATGTCCCATGATGTTTGGTGTGGAGATGCTGGTCTTCCAGGCACGGCTTCCTTTGTGCAGAGAATCATGGAATGGTTTGGGTTGGAAGGGACCTTAAAGATCATCTAGTTCCAGACCCCCTGCCAAGGGCAGGGACACCTTCCACTAGCCCAGGTTGTCCAGAGCCTCATCCAGCCTGGCCTTGGACACTTGCAGGGATGAGGCATCCACAATTTCTCTGGGCAACCTCTTCCAGTGGATCACCACCCTCACAGGGAAGAATTTCTTCTGTATATCAAACCTAAATGTCCCACAGCATGTGGAATGTTAAGAAAAAAAAAAAAAATCTGTTCAAGCATTTTCTCGGAATTAGAGAATATGCTGAGCTGGAAGGGACCCCCAAGGATCATTGAGTCCAACCCTTAGCCCTGCACAGGACCATCCCCAAGAGTCACACCATGTACCCTGGAGGATCATACAAATGCTCCTGAAGCTCTGGCAGCCTTGGTGCTGTGCCCACTGCCCTGGAGAGCCTGTTCAGTGCCCAACCACCCTCTGGGGAAGATCTTTACCTGAGATCCAACCTAAACCTGCCCTGACACAACCTCAAGCCATTCCCTCGAGTCCTGTCACTGGTGACCACAGAGCAGAGCTCAGTGCCCCTCCTCTTCCCCTCATGAGGAAGTTGTAAGTGCAATGAGATCTCTCTTCAGTCTCCTCCAGGCTGAACACACCAAGTGCCCTCATTTTCCTTGGAATAGGATTCTTTCTAAAACACATTCAGCTCTGAAACCAGGCCCTGTTTTCTAGGCCTTCTGATGTTGTTATGTCCAGCTTTTGATGTGTTAGTTACTTGTTGGTCCAGGTCAGTATCTCAGCATTTTACTAATAAATTCTCACACTATATGCCCAAATTTAGATACGTGTTCAGGAGGAGATGAAAAAGGAACATGTGGTTATTGATGTCTGTAGTTCTCTCTGGTGGGGTCTTCAAACCTTGGCATGAAAGTCTCTGAATGCTGTTGCTTGTACTTACTGTGTATTTTAGCACAGAACTGCTGCTGCTGTGCTGCTATAAAACCAGTTTTTTCCAGGTTTGTGGTAACCAAGCAAAACTTCTTGTGGTACTTTCTGCTCTAATCAGGCTTTGGTCAGTGGCATTTTGGTCTCTTGGCACGTGCTGTGGACTGTCTTCAGTACAGAATGATGACCTTTGTGTAAAATACTTTGTCTGGTACCCTGAAAAGTGTGTAAAAATGTCACCTGCCTTTGTTCTGTCATTCTCACTGGTCCAGCACTTAATGCAAAGCATTTTTCGTTCCTTTTATATGAAATCTCGAATATTTTTATGTGAGGAACCTCAAGATAAAGGACAGAGCATATTTTGTACTTAACTGTCACAACTGATCAAAATATTGAGGATGTTCATTACATAAGATAGCCCTGGTTGGGCTCATGTTCTCTCTTCTCCAGTCTCCTGGTGAATGACTTGGATCCATGTTTGGGTCTAAGAGGTTGATTTACAACTCTGGATAACTCTATCTGCCAGTTAAGCAGAGAAAGCTGAAAAAGAAAACAATGAAAAAGCACTTACTGAAGCCTGCTGGGTGATTAGGTAAGCCATAGACATGAATTAGATTTTAAACTCTTATTTTTAGAGCCTTGGATGTTTGAGTCAAGCATGCCATGGCGATAAAACACTCTGTATCTCCTGCAAGACAGATGCTTGCTGTTGAGAGAGGGATCGTGGCAGTTCAGCTGGGAGTTCTTTGCCAGCCTCTGAGGAGCAGTCAGCATTTACTTGGATGACCAGCAATCTGGCTGATAACCAGAAATACATGGGACAGAAAATAAAAGGTTTTCAGTGAGACTGAGCCTTTTTAGCTGTCTCTTTAGCTGCACTTCAGTATGATGGGATTTTTTCTCGTTTCCAGAATATCTTCACTGAAAATAATAAAAATGCTTCTTTAGTTTGGCTGCTTCATTCACTGGACATTTCCCTTCACCATATATTTTTACACCAATACTTTATTGGATCATCTGCCAAACTTAATCCAGCTGTGGAAAATCAATGGCAGGTGACATTTTGGCTATTCTCAGATCCAGTGCCTTGCATCTCAAAAGGGTGGTAATGTTGGAGCAAGAAGTGTTTGTTTTTGCTGTGGTCCTGCTATTGATAAATGTTCTGTCTTTTCATCTTGCTTCAGGAAGAAAGCATGAATTAAACATTAATTGAACTGTATTGACTGCCAACATGTAGAAATCTTATTGTAGATGTTGAAGAGTGCAGAAGGCTGCAGGGAGGATCGTTGTTCCTTCATTGATTATCTCAGGGGGAAAAAAGACTTGTTGACAGAGTGCTGTTCTTATGTGAATATTTACTTCCTGTGGTATTCCTGCAGAGGTGAGAAATACAGGGGAGATAGTGTGGAATAGATGCCCTATGTGACACTATGGGGCAGGAAACAGTGATCTCACCTTCAATCCTTCTTTGCTTCTAGTAACATTAATTTTTTTGGCTTTCCTAAGAGTAGGATATTTTACAAAATTATATCCTACAAATGTGAATTTTCTTCCTGTTTGCCCTTTTTTTTTTTTTTTTTTTTTTTTTTTTTTATTTTTTTTTATTTTTGGTTGCTGCTACAAATCTCTGTGCCTTTCCTTTCTCTTCTCCATGTACAGTAATAAGCTTTCCAGTACCCATAGTAACAGATATTGGAGGTGACGGGCAAAGAATCCCAAAGCTGAGATTCCCGGCCTAGATGACGGCGCTGGAATTTAAACTAAACATACAGTAGGCTCTCTATAGAGACACCCCTTGAGCACTGACTCTGGGGGATGAATGGAGGATTTGAAAACATGCTGTGACTTGAAGACTTTTTATAATGTGCCCACAGAAGGGGAATCTGACTAAAGTGATGCTTTTTTGCTTTTGGGGTTGGACAGGCAGCGTTTGCAAACGGCCTAAAAATAAACACGGCTCTCAGATGCTGCTTGTGCTCAGAGCAGGTGGTCATACACTGCATAAAAAAATTAGTGAAGCCCCAACAAAAATTGCACTTTTCTGGATGAAAGTTTCGCTAATTTTTTCTCTGAGGGCTGTTGCCATTAACCCTGTAGGACACATGAGCATTTTAACATAGAAAACCATACACAGTTTTCATTATTTCCCTCTGCAATACAGGTCATTAAATAATCCCTTTCCCCCTGTATTATTTCTTTGTTTTTAACATAAACACACAAAAATTAATACCAGAAATTCTGCAGGAATTTTGGTTTTAGTTCTGCTGAGCTTTTAACACCTGTATTGACAAATCCTTTGGAGTCACAGTAGGTCCAAATCCTATTTTAATTTTCCATTCCAATTGTGTTCATCATCGCTTTGCTTCAGTTTTAACAGTTGGTAACAAGTGAATAATGCACCTTGTATATCTGTACACGCTTTTCCTATTACTGAGACTGGATTTTTTTGCTTCTTTCCTCCCTCCCACACATTTTCTGATTACATTCCCTTCTTGCTGACTTGCTGGAACAATGGCTGCAAACAGTTGCTGTGAGTCTCAGGGCAAGGACGAGGCAAGAATCAGTGGACTTAAATCTCCCTGTATGGCTCATGAAATCAACCCTAAGTGTAAGCAAACACCTGTAGGTATAAGGAAGAAAGATGAATTTCTCCTTTCATGTCAACAGTCAGGGAAGTCCATCTTCCAGAGCTGCCAGTAAAGCTGATCATCAGTGGATTACTGATGTGGAAGTTCAATAGTTTCTTTCAGGAACGTGAGGATTCAGGCTTTGATAAGCAAGAGCTATAAGAAAGGGTGTTTTTGATGCCTTTTTGCAGCATACCTTATGCCTGTTGCTGGATACTTTCAGGCATCAGGGGCTCAGCCCAAGTGGGAAAATGGGTTCTTGATTTTGCATCATTTTGGGCAAATAGAATGGATGCCCTTGAATGAAATGCCAGGGCCAGTTTTTTGTTTTTTGGTTTTTTTTTTTGAGAACTATACAAGATATTTTGAAAGCCAATGTCCTTCTGTCTTGTGTCTTCCTCTACCAGAGGAGAAAGGGCACAGATTGCAGGGAAATCCAAATGTACCTGATGAAGACATCAGATGTCAGTGCACATCCAACTCTGCCTAAATCATTGCAGTCTCCTTCCTCAAAACATAAATCCTTTAATAATATTAAGTGATTTAGCTTGGATTAAAATCAAATCATACAAATATAAAATCATTAAGGCTGGAAAAGCCCTCCCAGACCATCGAGTCCAACCTGAGCAATCCCCACCTTGTCCCCCAGCCCAGAACACTGAGTGCCACGTCCAGTCCTTCCTTGGACACCTCCAGGGATGGGGACTCCAGCATTTCCCTGGATGGTTGAAGGTTTCTCTAGAAGAGGTCTGAGCACTCTGAGCAGCAATGCACTGCCAGGTCTTCTCTCTGCTCCTATTTACCCAGGGTAACTTTTTGTTTAGAAGGGGAAATGCAGTGTGAGCTGAAGACAACCACGACACCCCTTGCTGCCAACTGCCCACCTTATATCAGCCTTGGCACTCACATCCCTGATGATTTTTACGTCAGTATTTCATAAGCACTTTGCATATTCTGACTTGTAAAATGCCTGAGTTCATTCAATCAGACATTATTTCAGTCCTCAAAAGATATTTTATGTTGCAGATTGATTGTACAGTTTGCACTGAACCACCCCTCTGGTGTAACCCCAACCGACACAAGCAGCTGCTTTTAATTGTCTCTGATGGTGACCTGTCAAAAATTGATCCTCATCTTATTCTGAAACCACAGTGACTCCTTTCTAATGTAATTACCCAGGTGAGGCCCAGAAAGGAAGATAAATGCCTGATTAGAAATTCGAGCATACAGCATCAAGTAATTATCAGCATGAAGCATAAAAACCTGAGCTGTCCTTTTCTTTTTTTATTTCTTGCCTATGTTTATGATAGAATAGTGAACTGTATTTTAACTTCTACAGCAAAGACCATTTTTCTGTTCGAATGAGCAGTATGTATCTGCTGTACATCTGTGAAATCTTCAGTGTATGCTGAGGTATGAGGCCTTTTGAAAGTTGATGTTGCAATGTTAGAAATACAGTTATTACATCTGTTAACTGCAAATACTCCACAGGAGGTTTAGAAAGGATGATTTGAATGCAAACTCAAAGTTGCACTTTGGGCATGACATGTCTCTCTATTTTGCCAAAGTCAGCAGTTCTATGATGCAAACGAGTCTGGAAATGGTTTTGAATTTTGACCAGCAGTAATTTTTGCCTGAAAAAGTGTAATACCATACACTGGTATAGCAATACCACTGGGCTCTGGTACTGGGCATAGTTCCTTCTATTGCTTTGAAATCTGTGGGACTGCTGTACTAATTTAAGAACAGATATATTTATCTTTTTTGGGGGAATTTTGTTCTCATTAGTCAAGATATTTTCCCATGGTTACTACTACAAAAGGTGGTAAAGAAATTATACATATGTCACAGGGCAGAAATGTTCTTCTTCCAGTGCACTTCTGTGCAGGCCATTTTAAATACATAGAGATGAATAATTTAAACCTAAATTATATTTGTTATCATTTAATAAGCATTGTTCTTAATAATGCCCCTAT
The DNA here is from genome assembly GCA_013397135.1 of Pachyramphus minor. Taxonomy (NCBI): domain Eukaryota; kingdom Metazoa; phylum Chordata; class Aves; order Passeriformes; family Tyrannidae; genus Pachyramphus; species Pachyramphus minor. The sequence goes on from VYXB01006851.1 coordinate 226,205, forward strand.
GTTTGCATATCATGGAATCATAGAAGTGGTTGGAAGGCGCCTTAAAAGATCATCCAGTTCCAAGCCCCTGCCACAGGCAGGGACACCTTCCACTTGACCAGGTTGCTCAGAGCCCCATCCAACCTGGCCTTGGACACTTCCAGGGATGGGACTAGTCCCCTAAATCCGTATTTTTCTTCTAAGACCTTTCAGCTGAGCTCTCCAGCCTTCAAAGTCCAGGAACTCCAGAACTTAGTGTTTAGGAGGCACTGGACCAGTGAGCGCTGAAGTTTGCTCTGGTTTTCCTCCTGCAAGGATGAATTCACCTCTACACAGGAATGCTGTATTTGTATTTATTCCCTAATTAATTTAATAAGGCTCAAATACCAGTTTGTCACTATAATGCAATGTATCATTAAATATGAAAAATGGGAGGGAAATGTGCCTGAAACTCGTGCTTGGTAGAAATTAAATCAGTGCTCTTCCATTATGCTTTTTGCATAGTCTGCTCTTTGTATGTATCTAATTGCCATTAATGCTTTTTTTTTTTTGTGTTAGAAAAGTATAAACAGACACCTTACTGCAAACCCAGTGTGGATGGATTTCATAGCTCAGTGGAAAGCATTTGGCTTCAGTGTTGCTGAAATTTGTTCTCTTAGTGTCACTAATCTTTTAACTTATTTAGCAGTTGGAATATTCCAGAAAGCCATATTATCTTTGCAAGGAAAACATCCTTGTGCAAAGTAAATCTGCTTGTGATCAGTGCTATTTGGCTTTCCCCCCCCTTTTTTACTGGTAGCCTTAAAAAAAATAAAACACATTTCCCATTTCTTCTATCTCAATTTAGATATTCAGTTATTTTTGCATTTTGCTGCATATTCATTGCAGCAACTCTGCTTCATTCTAATGTTTCTGCAGTTTATTGTCTCATCTTCCTATTTATTTGAAAACAGAACATGATTTAAACCTGCAGCAGTCTTAATTGGCTAAATGCTTTCAACTGCTTTGTCTTGAAACACCATTCTTTGCTCCCTAGATCAGATTGATTGCAGGTATCTGCTTCTGCCAGTGACAGCTGAAGCTTCCTGATCGTTTTTATATTTTTTTTTCTCAACAAGCCAGTGCTATTAAACCCAGGCTTGGTATTTATTTATATTTGGTTTTCTCTCTTTTTCCTTTTTTTTTTTTTTTTCATTTTCCAGGCAGCTTCAATTTGCAAAAGCTGAGCCAGGTCAATCCATTGTCCTTGCTGGCGGCCCAAGATGCTGCTGCCCTGCTGCACAATAGGCAGCCTTTGGGGGGGTCAGAGCCTGCATGTGGCTGATAACAGAGCTATTCCAGGCTGGAAAACACCATGATTAGTGAGCTCCAGGTCTGCCTCAGAGAGGGGTTGGAGCTCGGTGGCAAATCCGGAACGTGCCACGCTCGGGGATCTCTTCCATCTCTTTCTTTAAGGGCGGAGGCTGCAAAATAAGGAATCAAAACTCTGCTGCTTAGTTTTTAATATTTGCTTACAGTATTTTAATTGAAAGCTATAATAAATAAGATTGACACCTATAATAAATAAGAGTGTTGGGGGGGGGAAGGGGAGAAGGGGGCAGATTTCAGATTCTCTGTCCCGTCTGTACACGCAGTGTCTGCACAATTCCGTCTCTGATGAGTGGGAGCTGTGCTTCCTGATTTCCATCCACATGAACCCACCTTCCTCTCCCTGGCCCTGGAAAGGATGAAGCCTTTGGCAGGGCACAGGCTGGGGGTGGCAGGAAAGGCACTGGGGGTTGGAATTGCAAGCTGGACACGAGGTCACAGCACGTCCTGGCACAGGCGGGTACTACAGCAGGTCACTCCTTGGGCAGGAGAATGAGCAACAAGGAGGAAGGAGCCTGGATAGGAGGGAAAACTTTTTCCCCCATGAAGGAAAACTTTTTTCCCATCAGAACAGCTTGGTGCTGGAGTGAGTTATCCAGAGAGTTTGTGCCATCTCCATCCTTGGAGGTGTTCAAGACGCAACCGGAGCCTCGGAGTTGTCCTTGGTTTGAGCGTGAGGTTGGACTGGAGACCATCAGAAGTATCCCATGTTCCTGATATCTTTTCCCTTTAAATACCATGAAAACAGTGTTTGTAGATGTGATTTTGAAATACATTTGAAATATTAATATTGAGATATATTTGGAATATCAGTATATTTGAGATTATTTTAAATCCTGTGAAGACAGTATTAAAAATAATGATCTAATTAATGCTGGAAAGTTGCAATTCAAAATGTGTGGGGAAAATGATTGTTTCTACAGATTTAAAAGAGAGTTGCAAGTGCTTAGGTTACTTACAGTAAGGTGGGAACCATAGAGAACCTTATAAATGGGTTTTACAACTCGTGGCCACTTGTTGGATGACTTAAATATGGGAAATCAGCCTTTCTTTTAGGTTTAGAGAGGGGCTATATCATGACCCAAAGAAGAGAGTCTTCAAGCAGAGTTGGGAACCACCTTGGACCTGCAAATTATAAACAGAATACCTGGTTAGACATGTAAAATTGTAGTGGCAGAAGCTCTAAGTTTATTAAATGAAGAGTGCTAAGCAAGACTGAACACCACAGGAGCACAGGATAAGCTTTCAAGAATTAGAATAGGCAGAAATAAATAAGTATAGGGAGCAGGAGTGACACAGCGTAAAGAAAGAAAATTTTAGAGCAACCTACAGTACTCTACACTTTAGTTGTTTGTATTACTAAAAAAGATTTTAAAAAAAGAAAAAAGGGTAATAAAAGAATTTTATGAAGAGCTGTTGTGAAAGCAAAAGATAAAGCAGGCAAGAGATCGAGATATGTGGCGAAAACAGAACAGAAAGAGATGGTTTTGAAGTCTAATGTTGGGGGGAAAAAGGAGTATAGAGGAACAGCTTTTACTGGTGGGAAAAAGATCAAAAAGAAAAAGCAAAAAGATCAAAGAATGATCACCATATTCTAGAAACCTACAAATGCAGAAGTGTATCGTACAGAATAAAAATCAATCACTTCATATGAGCAAGCATGCCAGAGGAAAAATAAAGATTAGACTGAAAACAGTTCCATTAATAAAGGGAAAAAGGTAAAATACTGATGGTTTTAGATGTTTAAGTTAATTAAGCACTTCAGGAAGTATCTTCACATGGAGTAATATGGAATATATACAAGAATGGACTAAGTGTATTTAGTGTTTTAGTCTAAGCTCATGCAAATTTGAAAATGTCTCTGGCTTGTGGTATTGACACATTGTGATTCTCTTCTCCACTTCCCAGATAAGGCTGGGTAACCCAATGTCTCTGCAGGGATGAATTCCCAAATTCCTCATTGCCTTGACAAAACCTACAGCCTCTTCCTGTTATACTATAAAGCCAGAGAATTAAACCTGGCCACACTGGTCAAATAAACAAGGGGGGGAATTCATGTTTGCTGGGTTATTACTGCTGGGTGCATTGTAATTTTAAGATGCATATATATTTTCTTTGTTTTCTATGCTCAATAAAGCTTCACCATCATAAATTAGAGGAAAAAAGAGGCAGGATTATTGCAGACTCCTCAAAATGAGGAGAGGTGGACTGGACAGAGCTTATAAAATGGTAGAAATGCTGAGAGCTGTTTAACAGCGAATAGAGCTGTAAAAGTAGAATTAAAAGATATTTTCTTCACAGAACTCTTGTTTTATTAACACTTTTGCTACACTCATTGAACAAATTAATCTTGGGGGGAATTAAATCAGAATTTAACAGCCAGTATTCTCACAGGAGCAATGTACAAATGCATCCCTAGAGTTCTTTGTTTTCGAATGCTGTGCTTTCTTTTGATTTTTTTTTATGATGTTTCATCTTCAAAAATGCTGATGAGATACAGTTTGGTGTGATTTGAAGTTAATAAAAGAATGAGAAAATGATTTAACTTACTCTTATGCAATTTTCTATTTATTTCAGTGAATGCTGGTGATCAGACAGGTACTTCAGCACACGGTTGCTATTCTTGAAGAATAAATTCAGGACATAATTCTTGTTCAGGCTTTTGGCTCTAAGTACATGTCAGAGGAAAGTATCTTGCATAAACCTCAGTTGGAGTTTTGTTAACGAGGATTTGTTAATGAACTTAATACAATTTTCTGAGAGGTCATTGGAATGGCATGAGTAGAAACACTGAGCTGAACAATTTCTTCTGCTTAAGGGAGAATAAAGTTGTATAGGAGGGTTAAAAATCCTTTAAAATGGTCTCTTTGGAATTTCCAAGTTTTCCTTCAAATCAGCGAGTTCTCTGTCTGAAGCACTTAACCTGTGAGGAGTTATTGGGAAAATGCATAATAATATTAATAATATTATAATATAATAATTACATCACATACAATATAATATGATGTTATAATATAGTAATATTATAATAATATTAATGTTCAAGTAGACTCTTATTTAAATAGACAAAAGTAACAGTGCTGAGTTAAGGGACCAACACTTAAATCATATCATACCTGGGAAATAAAGTCTAAGAGGGAAACAGCATTAACAAAGGAAGAAAGTATAATACCTCCAGTTGGTGCCTGCTTATCTATGATGAGCAATCTCACTTTACTAAATTGTATCTGTTGAAAAAAATCTGAGGAAAATAAATTGTGAGGTGGCTTTTTTATGAGAGCTGAAAAAAAGCAGTCAAGGAATGTTTTCTTGACTGTGTCTAAATAAAAGCAGCACAAAATCTGTTCCAAGACCTCAACTGGATAATTATGGTATGAATTTTTGGGTTCAAAAACCTCAGGTCTAATAGCAGAAAAACATAAGGCAAAGACCAGCTGGCATAATTTTGTTCTCCCTGGCACGTTTCTTTTTTATGCTGGGCTCATTTTATTTATTTCTTTGAAGCTATTTGCAAACAGTAACAAGTTTTAAGTTGTTTCCTAAGGACAGACTTTTCAGTTTTCAGGTGGACATTTTGAGCAGAAAACCAAGATTTTCCTTCTGGGGAAAAAAAAAAAATTCCTTTTTATGGTCCTTCAGCTGTTCAGAGGGAGATGAAAACCAGAGCTGTATGGGAAAGGAAAGCACTCACTGGGTGGGCTGTGAAACAACTGCAGCAAATCTAATGTTCTAATACACCTCCAGTTTATTGTTCTTACCCTCAAAAAAGGTTTAGGTTCAACTGACACTTCAAGTTTCTCCTGAGTCACATTCCACCTGACACAAATAATTTCTTGGAACAGCTGGAAAAGAAGGTTATTTTCTATACAATGGAAGGCTGGTGATAAAGCAAGAACAGAGAAGGTTCACATGACCACAGATGATCAAATGCTAGTCCTGCCACATTGCCAGCTAAATAATTTTGGAGGTTAACTGTTTCTCTTGTATGATTGCCAAGACAGGAATAGCAAAATTACTCCCTAAAATATCTAGAGTGTGTATCCAGGTTGGGTTTATTCTCTCAGCTGTTCACTCCTTTCACTTTAGAGGAGGATGTGGTCAGATCTGTGTGATCAGCTTTGCATGATGATACCCTGAATATGAAATGTTTCCTTTTAAACCATGATAAAAAAAGCTTTTTTAAAAATAATAATAAATAATCTGATGGGGAGGATCTTCTAAACTGGATCTACCAACAGGGGAGCTATGATGTAGAAATGCCATTTGATAGGTGTGGGAGAGGGGTGGCAGCAACATTTCAAGCTTTCAGGTCATCTCCTGTTTCTCCCTTACTGCTGAGTGAGTTTGTGTTTTTACTTAAAATCCCCCCAGATTCCTTCTCTCTGTGAAAGTTATTTTATGGTGAGTCTACACTGTTAATTCCCTCTCTGTTCTTCCCAATATTATTATATAATAGTCATAGGAAAACCCCCGTGGTTTGTTCATATAGCGACAAAAGAGTTGGTTTAGGATGCATCCATCAGGTTCTGATGAATCAAAACACACCTTTAGGGCAACAGCAAGACATATTAATTGCTACCAGCATACATTTTGGAAGAAAATATCAGCTATCTTTATTAAAAGCTGTGATAACGACACCTTTGAGACCACCTTCATTACCCTCAGAAATGTGACAGAAAGAAAGTCATCAAGAGAACTTCTGTGACTCACATCTCCTCAGAGCTATTTTAAAGTCTTTTTCCAGTACCCAGAGTAGGTTCCAATGTTTGTTTTACAGAAAATATTTTTGTCAAGTTTGCCTTTTTATGAGACATGAGAACTGAATAGCCATTGTGTTTACGTTATCCTTTAAATCCTTAGGTCAGTCAAAGGGAAAACCTGCATAAAAGTCACTAAAATCAAGCCCCAAACTGCAGCCTTTATTCTCTTGTCTAAGGTGTTGGATTGGTTGTCATCTTGAGAAATGTAGTTGTCCTTTAATCCAAACATCATTTTATGCACATAATAAAAGTGATTTCTACCCAGTAGTCACATCCAGCCATTGGTTCATAAATTCTCACCAACTCCATCTTGTTGTCCCTGATGAAGGACATTCCTTTACTTGAAGCCAAGAGCAATCAGGTATTAAAATCACTTCCACCAGGCACTCACATGGTGAATTATGAAACAAACAGGCACCAGAATTAGCAGAGAAGAGCTGAACAGAACAGCTAAACCAAAGCAGACTTAGCAGCTCAACTTTTATCTTGCTGTGATGTCTTCTGAAGTAAAATATAAAGCTCTGTGTGTGCATACATATATAAATAAATGGATGTGCACATGAAAGAGCGGTGCTTCTCAAAATATTTCAGAAAATAATTTCTCTGTGAAAGACAGATGAAAGTCTTTTGGCGATTTTACTCGTCAGGGGATGATGAATAACCTCGAGCATTGCTAAACGAAGAGTGAAATCAGGTGATAGTAAATAATAATAATCATAGTGCAGACTGATTACTAGACAACTACTCAATAAACCTGGTTTATTGCAGCAGAGAAACTACTTTCCTGGAGCGGTTATGACCGCTGCTAAATCACATTTCTAAGTAATGTGTCAATTCAGATTCCATAAAACCTTATTGCTCTGACTCAGAACACTGTTTTTTAAGGATGCAGTTAAAACATGGCCAGATAGGGCTGGCTCTCCCTGGAATTTCTGGTAGGGTTCTCAGCAATTTAAATTGAGCTTAAAGAATTCTTACTGTCATTGCCTGAAGTTTTATTGCATAAAAACAACATGTAAAGTTCTCTTAATGCTTTGTGCAGTATGTTTTTCCACCTTAGAAAAGCACTTTGGAAACATTGGAAGGGAGGAGTGGTTGCTGGGATAGTGGGACAGAGAAGGAAGTGGCACACATGGAAAAGGTCCATCTCCTGCATGGATCCAACCAAAAGGAGCCACCTTGGTCTCCTCTCTCCAATGAACTGGTGACTAATTTCACCTCCTTTATGTGAGGCACCTTCCTTAGAAAATCACACCCCCCTCTTTGGGAAAGGTGCTACTCTCTCCATTGATTGGATGGTGCCCACCTGATCTCCTCAGATAACAAAGCTGGAAGGAAGTGGATCTCATTCCACGTTTTTGAGGTGGTTCCCTGATGTAAGTGCACACAAGGTTTGGCTGTAAGACTTTGGTCTGAACCACTTTGCTGGTGTTTTCCATGGCTGCAGTGTGGTCCTAGGCTGGTGCTGATGGATTTCCCAGGAATTTTGGCCAGTTGGGCTGCTCTCTTCCTTGGGGATGTTCAGCTGGCCCATCTCCTGGTGTCATGTTTTGGTTGCCCTTGGTCTGCTGTCAGAGTAAGCAATCAGGGCTTGGTGTGTGCCCTTTAATTCCTTAGGCCAGTCATGTAGGGAGTCTTTTCTCCCATTTTGGATAGAAAAGTTAACAATCCCTTCGACTACATAAATTCCCCAACAGATGGATGGAAAGGACTGAGGAAGAACAACTATTCCTCTGTTTTCCCACCTCAGTAATAAGCAACTCCTGAGTGCAACAGAATGACACTGGTCCCTGCTCAGAGATCTATATCCTCAGAGATCCATATCCTATTTAATGAATATGACATAATTTGTTTGACAGATGTGACAGGGTCAGGGAGAGACAGAGAGAGTTATTGGGAGTAGAACTGTGAGTGTGTATATCTGGGGGAGGTAATTCAGTGCCTTGGAAAAAAATGCCAATAGATGGTGGTAGATGAGTTGAAAAGGAATGGAAAAAGATGATTTGAAAAAAAAAAAAAAAAAAAAACAACCAACCAAACAATCAAAAAACAGAAAAACAAAACAGAAAAGTGGGAAACCAAAATCTGAGGTAAGTAAAACCAGGATGGGCTGCTGAGGAAAGGAAGAGTTTTAAGGAGAAGAAACACCTTGGGGGAAATACGAGTTGCAGGGTAATGATAGAAGTTCCTTAATTGAGAAGAAACTAACCTAAAGGTAAGCAATGTCCTAAAAAAAAATAGGAGGGGAGGCTCATAAAAACTCATACTAAATGGAAAGGAGAAATGAATGGAATTAAAAGGTGGCTTTCTAATTTGATGGGGAAGTTAATGCCACATTTTATAATAACTTGAAGTCTGTATTAACATTGAAGGCACTGTAGAATTTCAGTGTCTTAACAAAATGCTATTAAAACTTCCCTGGACAAGATGCCTCTGATTCTCCTTAGTGCCTGGGTGTCTGGCTTTGAGGAAGCAAAGGCAATCCTCAAACTTTTGGCAGCATTTTAGGGATCCCAGTTGTGGATCATTATGTAGTTGAAGTTCAGATTGAACCCTTGCACCTGACGGGATCCAGTAGGGAACCAATTTAGGGAACAAAGGACAGATCCATTATATCCAGGCTTTAGCTTCCTCCAGGATTTATGCCTAGGCTGATTGTTTCAGGCTAGTCAGGAGAAAATGATGACATTTATAACCTGGAACCTGTTTGTTTGTTTGTTTGCTTGTTTGCTTGTTTGCTTTTCCTTTCTTCCTTCTGTGAGGACAGAGGTGATATTAAGATATGGACTAGGACTCATGGAAAAATCCCAGCTGCTGTTTAGGGGCTGTGAACTCAGATTAGGAGCTAATTCTGGGGGTGGGGTTTACATTGGAATAGTAGTACAATCAGGAAAGTGGAATTGTTCTTTGTAGTTGTTAAAAAAGATAGATGAGGTGTATGTTTCTTTTGTGCAGTTTCTGATTTATAAAATTCTTGTTTCTGGTGGTGGTGTTATTTCATAAGAATTTCTAATCAAACAAAGAGACCTCTCATCACTTAATTTTTATAAATATCAACCTTATTTCTCCCTTTTATTGAATTCAAGAATTTAAGGGCTACGTTAAGTTTAATACAACACAACCAATCTAATTATTAAATTACTGTTCATGTCACTATATTGCTCTTAAGCAATACCTGAAAAACCTTCATTGTTATGTGGTCTTTTAGCCATAATAACAAATTCTTCAACGTTTGCCTCACACCTTCATTCTTTAGTAATATTTTAACCATAATAACAAACACTTCACTGTTTGTCTCAAACTTAACAGTTTTACATGTTTTTGCTACTTCTGTGCTTTTTGCTTTCCATGCATAAATAGTGGTTTTGTTTCCTCAGGTCTATAAAATCAGTCACTTTATGACCTTGAACGTCTGTGTGTCTTTGTACAGCAGAAAACAGAACAGGATCAGGCTGGAATTGTTAGTAATTATAAAGATTATGAGATTATATCAATCCTTAGTAATGATAAGATTTAGCTGTAACAGTTTTTAACCCTTTCAAAGTGTCACATCTGTCTTTGGGGACCAGTTGGGTCCTCAAAGGGAGGGAAGAACATTGTCATGAGTCCTCCTTGGTCGTCCTGGGAGATGCATCCAGGACTCCAGGTCCTGGCTTGGAAGGGAAATGAAAGCCTCAACTGCCTCAGTGCAGCTCAAACAAGCCCTGAACAAACCACTTTTCTTTGATAAAATTTGTACAGTTTCTTTAGGCTTTTTTTTTTTTAATTGAAAATATGAGCAAATCTTTCATTTCGAGGTGCTTCAATGAACAGAAATTTTGGGTGGTTTTGATGTTGTTTTTTTTCCCCCAGAGAGTTTTCTGTTTTCCAGTCTGTGCTATTCTGCAGTCTCTGATGGTAAGCCAACATTTATCTGAATTTTAGGGGTGTCCAGCAGTCCTGGAGAAGCTCCTCTAGAATAATTTTTTGAGAATTTTTCACATTAATCACCGTGGCATCTGCTCTGAATCCCAGAGAAAAATTAGAAGCTGGGATTTATCAATTATTCCTGGAGTGCCTGACCCACTTTAGGCAATCTAGAAAATTTGGAAGACCCTTGATTTTCAGTAAAATGAGCAGATGTGCAGGAGTCACTTTTCCTGGCATTTTTATTTGCTTTTCCTCAGGGGTTGAGAGGGATCTCAGCAGTTACAGCTTGGAAGCCAAACTCAGTTTGGTGTTGTGGATCCCTTTTTTTCCCCCCTCCCCCATTTTTTTTCCTCTTTTCCCCCATGGATTACAATTGTTTCACTGACAGAATTGTGGTGTAACTTATGGGAACTTTAATAGTTGGGATAATTTGTGTGGAACATGTAGGACAAGAGTGAAGTTGCTGTTTGGGTTTATGTCAGCTGTGCATATTTGTATTTATTTTATATTCTATATACATATGTCTGTGTTTTATTAAACAGATTTCTAACCTTTTTTTTTTTTTACTAAAATAAGTCAGTGAGGTTCAGTTAGAGTTACACAATGGAACTAATAATTAGCACTGAAAAAAAATGCCTGGACAAAAATTACTTTGCATTATTCACTGTTTCATATTTTTATAATGTGTAGCAGGCATGAAAAATGGAATTAATTACTAAAAGAAATGTCCTGCAGAGCATGAGAGGTTCTTTTTGTTTTGTTTTGTCTCCTAAAGAAACACAACTTTAAAATGTATTTCTTGAAAATGCTACTAGGTACGTAATTATCATCTTCTGTATTAATGATGGAATAGGATCCTGTTTAAAAGAATGGAAGTATAAAACCAGGATTTAAAAAATTAGCATGATCCTACTGAAATGTCCCATTCAGGAAGCCCCATTTTGCCCAGGAGGTATGGAAATAATGCACTTTTTAACATATCTATACAAATCTGCCTTAAAAAGATTATTTCTCAGGTCAGTTAGGCATGTGCACAGATATAAAAGAGGATAAAAAAAATCAAATTAAACAGCTTCATTTGAGACAAAGGGGTTATGAGGCCACAGACATTTGCCCTGCAGGATGTGCTGCTTTGTGGGTTTACACATTGAGCCTTTATCTTTTAAAATGCAGCCTGGAATCTTAATTGGACTTATGAGATGGCAAAGCCAGTAAGGCTTAAACACAGCACTGAATCTCAGCACTAATTCTGAAATAATCTCTATCTCAATACCTGAAACTGGATCCCTGCAACTCTCCATCTTGTCATCTTTCCAAATTATAAGTAAAGTAACATTTTAATTGAAACTCATAGAGCTACCTGTGTAAGAAGAAAAAAACCCCAACAAACAAAATGGTTCTTCTCTATTATTTAAATTTTAATTTGTAGAGCTACCTGTGCTAAAAAAAGAAAAAATATTAACTAAAAATGGTTCTTCTCTAATTTTTGTTGATTTATTGAAAAACAAGTAGCTAAACTGAGAATAGAGAGGTTGTTAACATCTGGTAATGAAAGTCTTTGAGGGAAAAGGGATGTCACCTTTCATTTGTATGAATCTCGAATATAGTGATCTTAAACATAACTCTTAACTGAGGAAATGCAGACATGGTGTTGCTTACTGGCTGTCCAAGATAATATTTAACATTTTTTGTGTTAGGAATAAAAAAATTAACTCCTAAAAAAATTATATATTTAATACAAACTTGTAATCTGAAATACAGCTTTGGAAAGATCGAGAACCCATTTAGAACAGTCTGTGTGCCAGGGAGACAATTCCTTGCTACTATATTAAAAAATGTGCATGTTTATTTTAAGGAGTTGATTATTAGTTGTAGCATCTTACTCATCTTTAGATATTTTACTAGTTATTTTTAAAGCATCTGCATTTAATTTACTGCATAAGAGATCCTGGGAGACTTGGCACTTTAGAGCTTTTTCAGAGGTTTTGATATGTTTTAGAGAAGGCTTGAATTTCCTTTTTTTTTTAAGGGAATTTCTTTTCACTATAATGTTCTGCTTGAAATAAGATTGGAAGAGTCTGTAAAGGTCAAATAAGGAGCAGCTGAGGGAGCTGGGGGGGCTCAGCCTGGAGAAAAGGAGGCTCAGGGGGGACCTTCTGGCTCTGCAACTCCCTGACAGGAGGGGGGAGCTGGGGGGGGTCGGACTCTGCTCCCAGGGAACAAGGGACAGGAGGAGAGGGAACGGCCTCCAGCCGGGCCAGGGGAGGGGCAGGTTGGACATCAGGAGGAATTTCTGGCTGGAAGGGGTGGTCAGGCCTTGGCAGGGGCTGCCCAGGGAGGTTTGGAGTCCCCAGCCCTGGAGGTGCCCAAGGAAGGCCTGGATGTGGCACTCAGTGCTCTGGGCTGGGGGACAAGGTGGGGATGAGACACAAGGGGGACTTGATGATCTTGTAGCTCTTCTGCTGTGATTCTGAAATTTCCTGCTCTCTTTCTCAGTTGTACAGCATTTCCTTTTCATGAAAATGATTATATATAATGATAAAGAATGAAGGGAGGGAGAAGGTAAACAGCAGCAGTGGTGAGAAGTACTGTGGTCATCTGTAAAGAGGAATAGAGATCTAAGAGAATAAAAGAATTAAAAGAAGAAAGAAGCCCCTAAAAGGAAATCTCAGGTTGTTCTCCTCTGCAGATATAGATTTCTTTGGAAGATACACCAAGTGATGTTTTAATGAAGAGTGCTGTCGCTGGCATGTAGGCAAAGTGCTGACTTTGACTGGTCGATGTTAGTTATTCATCTCATGAATTGTTATTTAATTGCATAATATTACTTTCTAGCCAGTGATTGAAACAAATCACAGCCAGCAAATAGAATAAATTAAAAAGAATGCAAGCACAGCTGAATGAGCAACCTCACTTGAAAAAAATCTTGGAGCTGCTTGGTGTACTGCAGGTATTCCTCAGGTGGAAATGCCACTCACACCAAGGACTCTGTGCCTGGGTGACCCATTCTGTGAGTGATGCTTCCATTTCTCCCCTTCCACCCAGCTGCAACCAAATGTCCCTCATTCACTTGCTTCACATGAAGCATCCTACTCTACTGGCCCAGTTTCTCCAGTTCTGGGAGTCAGTGGAACAACTGGAGCTCAGCACTTGGCCTTCTTGCCCCGCATGAACTTTAGGAGTAAATGTCAGCAAGCTCTTAAGCCATCAGTGGATTTCTCATCAAAGGTTAAGGCCCTGGTAAACCTCTTACTGCTGCTGTGGCAGTGATCAAGATGCTCTATGTATTTCCATGTTGGAAAATAAACACAGGGAACTACAGTGAAATAAAACAAGTGCACAGAAAGTGCTGTGATCTTCGCAGTCTTTAAATTTCTCTAATATAAACTGGCCATAAGAAGCTTTGTCCTCTTAATCCTCACTGGTTTTTAGACAATTTGTTGTCTCAAAATTAAGTGCAGATGGTTTGGAGCTGTAATGCTGATAAAAGGAAAAAAAAGAAAAAAAAAAAAAAGATGCTTAGGATTGCTTCAATTTCCGGGTTGGATTTTAACAATAATCCATGTCTGAAACAGAAGAAATCTGGTTTTATCTGATCTTTAATGCTCGTTTACAGATAGCTGACATATTTCAGTGATTACAGCATGTGCATAAAATAATATCATTATCATATTTACTGCAGGAATAAATCTGTAAGAAGGCTGTACAACAGCATCAGCTTCTTCAGTTTGTGCTACCTGGGGCATAACTTGCTGATTTCATTCAACCGTGCAAGGGAGGGTCTTCTGACACAGGGGAGGTTTGGGTTTACAGCTGGAAAACCACTGTCAAGAAACTGGGTAACATGTGAGAAACTCTTCAGTGTAATTATGTGGAGAAAACAGCTGAAGATTCTTCTGAAGAAATTTCCTCTTCTCCTTCTCTTCTGAAAACACAGATGTGAGCAAACACGGAAGTCTTAAGGCTTCCTTTTAGTTGCATCTCTTGAGTTGTATCTAAAGCAGGGTGGGAACTCCTGATAAGTTTCAAACATCACCTTTGTCCTGAGTCTATAAATAGACATTTTAAGCTATAAAAAGAAGTCCACTCCCTAAATATTTGCTCCTTCAACTGTAGACAGTCTTTTCTCCCTTCATCTTCTTCCAACACATATTCTTGGCTTGGCCTTTATTTGCAGCTGAGCTGATAGAGGGTAAAGAGAAACCAGCATTTTTAGCAAGGAAATCATCCCAGCTAAGAACAACCCTCCAGTTTGGATGTAGCTTTGGCTTTTTGATGATGCTTGAAGGCAGCAATTCCCAATGCTTGGAGTCTAAGTTAATAGGAATGTGTTAGAAACCCCATTGCACACATGTTCAATGCCTCTGGTTGAAATTGTATTTTGCTTGGGCCTGGTGGGTATAAACTCAGCAATAAACTATCTAAGATGGTAGAAGCTGATGCTGAATTAGTTCTCATGTTCAAAACATTCTTCTGGTGAAATATCTGCATGCAGGTGTTGAAGACTGTCTTTTCTGAGGGAGCAAAAATGTGAGGCGCTTTTTTAGCTAAAGACTGATTTTTTTTTTCTTATTAATTGAAGATCCTATTCTTTAATGCTTGGACATCAAAATTTAAGGGACTATTTGATGTGAATTCGCTTTATTCGTTAACTTGCAGCATTGATCTACAAGGAATTTTGTTGATGCTGCTCTAAATTCTTTGACATCAGTGATTTAATAACATGGGAGGCCCAATTAGCCCTTTGACTGCTTCTGGATGAGAAGGAGCAGGGATTTGCTTAGGGAAGGAGTCAGCAGAGGATAGTTCACACATAAACAGCCAAGACGACTTTGGACACGCTGTGATGGAGGATCCCTGCTCCCCGCCCTCTCCTGGCAGCTCTCCGCACTGACAGGTGCTGGAAATCCAGAAAATATGGAAGCTTTCACTGCTGCAGTCTTCCCTTCTAGGCTAGCTGGCTGAAGATCTCCTCCTGGCTTCCGTGCTGCTTCGGGCATTCCTGCTGACTGCAGTGTTCCTGCCCTCAGCTCCAGGTTTGGGCACGTGCAAAGCGGGGGGAAAGTCACCTTTCCCTTCACAATCATGGCAGAAATGATCTCTCTCACTTCAATCTCCACAAGCAGGTCCTGAACATCTTTTTACTCCTCACCTCCAGCGTGTTTTCCAGCCTTTCACTCTTCTCCTGCTCCCTTGAAGTGCTGAGGCTTTAAGAGCCAAACTGTGAGAGATAATGCCCACACAAACTAATGCCTTGGTAATAGAATCAAACAGAAGCCCTAAATGACAACCAGCTCAGGAGGGATTGTTTTTATTATAATTTTTATTCAGCATTCAAAAGCTGCATATCATGGAGGACAAAAGCAATATTTGTGGCCAGGATCTGTGTTCCTGGGTATCTTTTTCAGTGTTAGCAGTCTGGTTCAAAGAAGCAGAGCACCCATTGTGGTGCCATTTTCCAAACCTGGCCAAGCCAAATCTTCTCAAACAAGTGGGCAAAACCAGTGTTTAGACATAATTCCTGTAAATAAACTCATTCAGAGCTTAAAATGCACGCAGAAAGAGAGAGCCATGTCCTTCCATTTAAATTATTCTGAATGATTTTGTCTGAGGAAAAAAAAAAGGGAAGTCACTTACCTGGCTTTGCTTTGCCTACAATGTGCACAGGAGTTGGCATGTGAAGAAATGTGTGCTTAGTTTTCATTTCAGTGTTTTCAAAGGAAGGAATGGGCATGTTTGTAAAACACTCAAGTGCCCCGATGAGGAAAACAATATAAAAATAAAAGCTTGAAGTTGAGGAAGAACCAGTTCCATTCAACTACAGTTCACATCTTCGGAGCCCGAGTAAATATTTTAGGAACATCCCTGGGTTTTGATGCTTGACAACTCTCCTTATAAACACAAATAAGAGAAAATCAAAAGAGAAAAAAATTAACATTATAGCAGAATATTGCCAGAGGCGTGCTGCCACATCCATAATTCATAGGGATCTGCAAGAAGCTGCAGCTTTCTGCTCTCCTGTGAAGATGGTGAATTTATCATTGTGCACTCCTTTTACTTGGAAAACTGGCATGTTTTTCCAACCTGATGCATAAAGAAAACAGTATTTTCCCCTCTCTATGTTAAATGGAAGTACTTTTGTGTAGTCCAGAACACTATGAATAGAGATTTTATATTCTGAAACACAGCGGAAGAAAGCGCTTTCTTGCAACTTTCACAAAAAACCCTCATTCTGTTTATGTAATTCTGTGATGAAAATTTTCATTTTAAGTTCAGACCTGTTCTTCCTTAAAGCCACTCTGGCCTGAATTTTGTTTCTTAAGCCAGATACAAATCCCAGAGGCACAGTCACAATGCCACTGGTTGTGGGATCCCTTGCAATGTGTGCTGGACAGTGCCATAAAAAGCACAGACAGTGTCTGGTGTCGTGATTACTGCTCTTGTAGGATGTGCCAAAAGTGGGTTGTTCTCCTGTTGGTCCCTTCTTTTCAAGCTCAGTCAGAGCTCTGTGTGCTGCCTTAAAGTACAGATGGTGCAAGGAGCATAATAGTTCATGTGTCCTTCCCAGGGTTTGCAACAGCTCTCTGCTCTTTTCCTGTTTCTTGGTTTGCCAAGGGACTGACACAAAGATACCTGTTGGGTCCTAAATTATTCTTCACTCATCTCTGACTGGCTTCTTTTTTGGGCTTGGTGCCACTGTGTATTGGGGATGGGATTCCAAGAACTGGGATCATCTTTTGTCTGTGTAGCTGCTTTGCCATGTCTCCAAAATCATACCCGGTTGTGCCAATTTTTTTTTTTATTTCCTTTTTAAAAAGAAAAATCAGTTGAAATTCCTGTTTCCATGGTCACTGTTGAATGTTTGGCCTCTGTCTTGCCCAGTGGCTTGAATTGTTACAGAATTAAATATGTCTGTGCTGACCTGTTTTAAGTCTCTGATATTTATTTCAAGGGAACAAATCGTTTTGCAGTGCTACTGTTCTATTATAGGTAGAGGTGGTGGGAAGAAAGTAATTTGGAGAAGTATTGTAGCAAATGCAGGGTGTATAGAGTGTTGTAAATGTGAGAGACCCAGCTGATGTATTTGGGTACAGGAGGCTCTTGTTTCAGTGATTTATGTCTGCCTATAGGTAATGATGGATAATTGAGCACGAGAAACAGCAAAGGAAAAAAGTCTTCCGTTTCTTTTAAACCCACTTTCTAGTTTATATCAGATAAGAGATTTATAACAGATCTCTAAATTCTACATGCCTTGCTGCCAGCGAGATGCAAATCAGAGCCTGGTCTGTGCAGGCTTCAAAGCCATGCAGGAAACAAGACACTGCATCTTTAAGAAGTGCTTATTTGGCATTTACTTATTTAGTTAAAGATCATTGCCAGGCAGAACTCCCGTGGGAGGAGTGGATGGTTCATTGGGCCTCATGGGGAGGGCGGTAATTAAACTCTGAAGGCAAGCAATGATGTTAAGCTAAAAGCTCATCTTTAAATAGTAATACACTTGCAATGTAAAGTGGAAGGCCCTCGGGTGCCTGTTGACACAGCGTTAGGAGCTGGCACTTTTTTATATAAAAGCTAAATTGAAGAAACTGTTATGAGCTCATCTGCATAAAGCAATATGATTCTGCCTGAGGGTGTGGGCAACAGGGAGTGATTAGCAAAACGTCTTTTTCCCTGCTACTCTGTTGCTCTGCTAACATGCCACTTGTCACTGAGAAATTTGAGCTACCATATGCCAACCTGCATCTACAGAGACCCCCCTTGCTGATTGCACATTGAAGAATTCCTCTTTAACACATGAGGAGCTGTCAAAAAGCATTTCTGAGACGGCATGAAACGTGCTGGAAAGAAAAACCTCGTGTTGCCTTCCCGATTCTTCCTCTTGTGTCGCATCAAGGCCTTCCCAGTCACAGCTTCAGATGTGAAGTGAAACACGTTTGCACAGAAAGAACTGGATGTTTTTTGCTGACCTTCATCTCCTCTTCATCCCATGTGGTTTGGACTTGCTTGTACAAACTAACTTCAGTAACGTGAGGCTCTAGTTCCCATGGAAAAGTATGAGCTGGCTTGATTTCCATGGAGATCTGGATGGGGCATTCACTTTGCTTCACAGCAGCCTGAATTCCTTGTAGCTGTGCCTCCTGGGGCAAGGAGGGGATGCCCAATGGAATGGTACTAATAATTAAGAGAAAATGAACGTCAAGCAATAATATAATTTCCTGTCGTGCCAGTGGCAGAGCTCAGTGACTCAAAATAACTGAGATAAAGAATACCATAGACTTTTGTTCAACTGGCAGTTTTCTACATTGAGGTAAAAATCACTTTTATCTGTCTTAACAAAACAACCCTATTTTTTTTTCTCAACATTTTGATTTTCATATCTGGTGTTGAGTAGAAGATTTAATTAGTATGTGTAGCATGTGCATGTAAACACACATCAAACTTTCCAGAAACATAATGCATCCTGGCAAACTTTCCTGTTCATGTGTTGTGCCTCAATGAAAATGCTGAAGTTGGTCACTTCTAGTTTTTGTTGCATGAGAAGTTACTGTCTTTATTGCACTCCAGACATCGAAAGTCACTTCCTAAAGCCAGTCCCTTGGACCTGTGGAACTCCCTGTTTCAGAAAGAAAACCACTCTTTTATCTGTATGAAATCCCAAACGCGGCGTGACTCAGTTTAACAAGGGTGCCTGGACATTCATCATAAACTCATTGATTCCCACTGATAGGGAGCAAACCCATCTCCATCTGTTCAGTACCAGGTGGGCAGTCTAAAATGAACCTGTCCATAATGACAGGATTGCTGTATCTCAGATCTGCTGCATGGCTTGTATTGATCATGATTTTTCCAGTAATATTGGCAGGGTGCTGCGGACAAACCCGACTCTCATCTTTGGGAAGTTTGGTTCATGCATTTAGCAGCAATTCAGAGAATTCAGGGCATGGTCAGGCTGAAAGGAATGTGAGAGAAGATCCCCTCACGAAGAGGACTGAAGCAGAATGACAGGTTAGATTTGGAAAGCTGGTGTATCCATTATGCCAGCGCTGTTTCAAGCCTCTGCATTGAGGGATTCAGTGCCCAAGGCTGCCTGTGTGCTGAGTGTGAGGGGGAGGGTTGTTTATTCTTCCTCCCCTGTCGTGCCACTCATGACAAGAAGAGACATGAAAAGCTCAAGGGGCTAATCAGTTTTTAGGCTCTGACCCATATTTTGAGTTAGCAGTAACTATGAAATACAGGGATTCTCATCTTACTATACCCACAGAACTGCACCACTTCCAGTTTCTCCAGACCTATCTCTGTGTGGGTGAGAAGGTAGCAGGCACTGATTTTTGAAAGAAACTAAACTGTAGAAAGGAATGAAATGTGGTGATCATGGAAGTGAAAAGATTTTGGTTTTTTTTCTGGTTGATTGGTTAGTTTGGTGTTTTAAGCTGTTCCAGGCTCATTGGAGGTTGTAGGGAAAAAGAAGACAAGTGCACAGGTTGACCCCCAGCACTTCCAAAAGGTAAGACCAAGCTGGTTTTGGCAATGTGGTAGAACAGGCCTGATGACCTACTTTCCACTCTGATCCATGAGAAACTCCTGTATCTGTTGACCTCTAATGCTTTCTCTTGTCAACAAGGGTCTGTGTTGCACAGCCAGAGCTGGAAAAGGCAAGCAAACAAAAATAAATCCATTGCAATTCCCAAGGAACGTCATTGCTGAAATAGTAAAACCCCCCATTTTGTGAATCTGTGAAACTCATGTGACTGCAAAGAGCATTGAGACAAAATCCACAGTGATGTGGACTCACTTTCTAACTGTACTTTAGTCCTTTCCTGATGATCTTGGGCATGGGCTGAGTAGTCCTGAAGTAGCAACCAAAAGTGCTCTCAAATAAGACAAGAGGGTCTCAGCTTCATTTTATGCCATAGAACTGCTAATTTCCTCTCTGGGCAAGCAGTGGGAAGAGGCAGTTTCTTCTGTGGCTTTTCTTTGTGTGCCTTTAGAGTTGATTTTAAAGCAGATTGAGAAGGGCATGTGCTCGTAGCACTTGTAAGCTTAGGACATTATATTAAAAGAAAAATATCCTTTAATGTATCATGAGATGAAGCTTAAAAAAAATCCTGTTAGTGTCAGTGATGGTACTTATTTCTCTTGTCCTCCCTCTCTCTGTTCTTCTTTTGCTCTGGCGGCTTTGACCATTGATGCTAATTAGTACTGAAAAGGACATTTTTGGCAAGGCTTTTAAATACAGCTTTTATCTTCTCTAGCAACAGACAAAGTTGTATTTAATGGTATTTGACATCTAAGAGTGACTGCAAGGTCTTTTTTTTCTGTTGATTTTTTTTCTTTCCTAAAGGAGTTCCTTATTCTTATAATTTATTAGGAAATCAGATGTACTTTTATTCTCAACATACTTCTATACTTAGCTGCGACCATGCTGTGTTTATGTGAGTGTACAGTATTAAAACGCAAATGCTAATTATGTCAATGTTCCACTGAGTGTTCCTTTTATTAGTTTTTCACTGCACATTCTGTTGAGCTACTGCTTTCCATATATATATCTTTTAAAATAATGAAATTATGCATTTCCTTTTCCAAAAGGTTTTAAGGCAATTCCTCTCAGCACCCTCTAGTTATTGGCCTGTGTAGAATTGTTGATATACTGTTGCAAGAGACTCTTGAGAGGCAGCTGATCCAATTGATTGCTGTAGGTATTTCCTCCTTGCCTTTGCAGTGGTGCTTTTGCCACAAATCCCTGTGACTGTTGTCTTTGGAGGGGTATTTCTGTGTGGATGTTGATTTTGGCCAGGCAGCTTTACCAGATGTAACTGTGCCAATGTCAGATGACAAGTACTGCCACTAGACAAAAATTTCTAGAAACAAGTAGCAATGAAATTCCTACAGCCTTCAGAAACTGGGAACTGACTGGGTATTTAAAATGAATCCTATTAACAGACATTTTTCCCTTTGTGTTTCCTGATAGGGTTGTCCCAAATCTAGGCCATCTACCATTAATTTGTCATACTTTTAATCGTTTATATTGTAACTGCTATACTGAACAGGGTGTGGAACACAGGATGGAAGGAGCATCTCCTGGTAAGATATATTTTAGATTCAGTAGGTGTGGAGGTCTAGACTTGCTTGCAGGGTGGCAATCAATAGTCTGCAGGAACAAATGCCTTCTTCCTCTTCCATTGTCGTAATTCTCCAAAATTGCCAGAGCTCCTGTTAAAACTGGGTTTTGGGATGCAGGGGGAGTGTTTTGCAACTCCAGAGCAGGCAGGTCCACAGCCTGAAATTCTCTGGGGCTGTTTTCCAGCTCCTTTATCCAGCTCCTTGCCCCCGGTGTCTCCCGGGGTGCAGCTGCCTGGGCCAGGAGCCCGCAATGCCAGAGCAAACGCATTTCTCGACTCCTGTGAACTTTTGGCTCGGGTTCTTGGCCCCCCAGGGGTTACAGCCATCTGTCAGCAGAGAGTGATCTAACCTACACTGGCAAACTGGCCCAAGGAAAGGAAATCTGGAGATGAGCTTTCCCTCATTTTTTTTTGCATTTCTCAGCTACACAGCGTGCTCTGCTGCAGCCTGGGGGGATGATTATGGCCCGAACTGTTGGACTAGATCATGGATGTGGCATGTCAGCAGACCTCAGGATCCTCCCCAACTCCAATTCTCTGTGTGCAGATTTGACTTTTGAGGCTGGTTCCGCTTTCAGTTAAACTCTATTATTTTCCCAGAAATATTTTTTTGTTTTTTTCCAGAGCAGTTAAGCAGGACACAGTTCCCCAGCTCTGCCCCTCCTTCTTGGAATCACAGCCTGGATGCTTCCCCACAGGCCAGGCTTGTTTGACAACCATATTTCTCAGAAGACAGCCGAGATTTTATTTTGGTCAGAGATTTATTTGGATTACAGCTGGATTAGAAAACTGTGCACAGGAAATAGTAACAACAATAACAACAACAATGACAATTATAAAATAACAACAACAAAATCAATAACGACAATAATAATAATAATAATAATGCCATTCAACTCTCAATTTTCAGTTCCCACAAAGCAACATGTGGGCCCTCCTAAAAAAGATAATTACATTACCCCTGGGAAATGCAACTCTCCAAGGAACTGGTCTGTATGTGAAAATGGTGAGCCAGCCCTCAGCTTCCATAATACCTGTTCATATTTTTGAAAGACCAGAAAACAAGAGTTTAGCATCTCTCTCCACCCCCAAAAAAAAAGCTTTGGGAATGCTGCAATGTTTAATTTTGATTGGGACATTAAAGTGACATAGTTCAGAATGTGGAACCTTATTTATAATACCCTTTTTTTAATACCTGTGCAGTGAAGAACATTGACACATCAGCTTTTAGCCCCCATACAAAATTAAGAGATGCAGAAATGGGATCATTTCTCATGAGCTGGAAATTCAGTATTTTGTTTGTCAGAAATGGGATATTTTTTGTTAGATTTCTTTTTTTTCCCCCAGTTTAAATATTTCTATAGAAAGTGTGT
This sequence comes from Pachyramphus minor, assembly GCA_013397135.1. NCBI lineage: Eukaryota > Metazoa > Chordata > Aves > Passeriformes > Tyrannidae > Pachyramphus > Pachyramphus minor. Next base: position 248,714 of record VYXB01006851.1, read on the forward strand.
GATGCACCAGGAGCACATTCTAACTCATGCACAGGCTAACTAATAATTGGCATGGTGTACATAATTGTTCACATACTGAATTAGATATAAAATATTTCCCATATGAAATGTGATTCCTGTGACTCAATAATCAGTGTGAAAATAACTGTTTTCCCTTTCTATATTTAGAACTTTTCTTTGGAGATGACAATAATAGAGTAATCAGCATTTGCCAGGTGGGACAATCCCTCTATTCTGGAATTGAAATTTGTAGCATTTAAAGTCAACTCTGCTGTTTAAATGTATATTGCATTGCTGCTTTTGGGAACAGCAGAATTTGGGATAATGCTGTCACTAGAGTGACGTTCTGTCGTGAAAAACCTTTAAATTAAACTTTTTGAGCCCAATCCAATAATCTAATGGAGTCTCTGAAAATTCTCCCATCGAGTTGAATAGGCTTTGGGCCATTAGTTTTCAGAACCACAGTCCTGTGTTGGAGCTTCTCAGGGGTGTGGGAGCTAAAAAATTATCTATTGTCATATTCTAGAGACAGCTTTTCATCCATTTTTTAGTCAGGATCATATTTTCCAACAGGTACCCAAAAGATTCCTGTGAAATCAGGGTGCAGAAACAGTTTATATCCCCAATGTTGGTGCCTGTGTTAAAATTTACATAATGAGTATGGGAAGAGAGGAATGCCAATCCTCTTTTGGAGGCATTCAGGAATGTTTTGCAATAGCAAAACATTGTATGTAATCTCAGGGAAGTATTTATATAAATATTTTTGCCAGAAACACCTGAGTTTTTAATGAACCCATCAAATAAAAGAATCTAGACACCCATTATGCATATACATAGGTTCATATATAAAATGAGAGGGAAATTAAATATTTTTCTGAGGTAAAAATCTTACTTATCAAATTTTCTTCTTATTAGTAATGAAGTAGTTTGCTTTGTTTAATAACCAGAATTTCTGTGTAAAGGTGAGTCAATCCATTTGACAAGAGATGGAATATAGCAGAATACTCATTACTATCAGGAACTAGTGGACTGGACTGAACAAGTAGTTGAAGTGAAATAAAAAATTCTCTCCACCTTCTGCCCAGAGCCAGAGTATTATTTGCAGATTATTTTTTTTTTTTTGTTCTTTACAATTTTATCTCAGGGCTTTTCTAAATCAAGTTCCACTGCTTACAGGAGGTAATAAAAGAAAGTACAAAGCATGAAGGCCACTGACATATCAATCAGGGCAATTAACATGCAAGAAAGAAAACATGAAACACGTCCTTTATTTTGCATTTCAATGAAGCAAACATTCCAAGGAGCCTGGGAGCAGCTTCTTCCAAATGTGTAGAGCCACTAACAGCTACGGAAAACGGGATGTGGTGGAGGGCAATACATGACTGAAGTGAGTGCTGCAGAGAGGAATATCAGTTACACAAGTGGTGGGGTTTCCCTGTGACCTGCTGACACTTTGCTCCCCCAGAGGAGCAGTCACAGGAATTGCTCTGTTTGCCCCAGATTACACAACACTCGCTGCATTTTTGAGTACTGGAGGCTGTTGCCACTTACTTTTGTTGGCCACAGATATCTCAGTTTTGGTTTAAATACAGAATAACAAACATTTCTTCTCGGTGACAAAAGTATAACTGTAAATAGCAACCCAGAAGTAACTGTATTGCAAAATACTTTTAATTTCTCAGTGATTTTCCTGTTTTTGGAGGAGCTATTGCTGTGTTTCAACACCCCAAGACCATCTTTTTGTTTCCTTGTGGCACTGATGCTCCATATCCGTTTGCATATTGGTAAGGACGTGAACACTGCACACAGAAACACTTAAAAAAAACCCCAAAACCAAACCATTGCAGGATATTTTGTTGCTTTCTTGTTGACTGTACACAAATGTTCATTTTTGGAGCTACCTACTAATCCAAAACTTATGAAGACAATATGTGAGAGGAATGTGTTATAGGAATGTATTAATTTGCAGGAGAGAGGGGAGGGTCAGGGAGGGAGAGAAATGAGTTGAACCAAACTTATGTTCTTCCAGTTTAGTTTCTTTGTTCCTACATTCTGTTCATGTTGCTGGTGTCATTCTAATTGTCTCTGGTTGTCAGAGTAACTATCATTTTGGGCCATCCAGTCACATTGAATAAATAAAGATGTCAAGTAAAGGAGAGTCAAAAAAACTAGACAGGAGGGAGCATTAAAAAGTGAAATGGTTCATATCAGTAAATCTGTCATGTGAACATTTACAATTTATTTGCACCGAGGTTGTGTTTTGCACCTGGATCTCTAAGATGCTTTTATTAGAGTCTAAATGGATATCTTCATGCATCCTCTGGTTTTCCTTTTATATGTCATTTTTTAATGGGAACCAAACCCAATCATTCTTGCTACAGGTACAACTTACAGCCTTTATTTTATTCAGAGTCACGTGATATTACTTGGGTCAAAAAGTGCCAGAATTGTAGAAAACTGAGAGCAACTAAACAGCTGAAACACAAACCGTATTTCTCCTTCTGACTCGTCTGGAGGGAGTTCACAATATCCCCAGATGTTAATAGCTGTTCACAGCTTGGTTGTCACTATTATTTGTTTCCCTTTCACTTGTGAATGCAAATGGTTTCAGAATGTCAAGCTTGCTCCTAAATGCCTTCCAGTTATGATGGCATTTTAGGAAAATTGAAGCTTATTGCAGAGGAAGGGGACATTTCCCTTAGATCTGGTACAAGGAAACATGGTCAAGGTTATGGGGGGAAAAAAAACCCTAAGTAGGTCAATTATCTATTTATTCCCATTCAGATTTTTACTTGGATTTCCCTTCATTTGGTTCAAATCTCTGAGGTGGTTTTATGTTTAAGTCCCTGTTAGGAATGCTCCTGGTGAGAACAGCTTTGAACTTTGACCCAGAGGGTTTTTTTGTCGTGACAAAGTGCATATATTTTTAAATGGGTAATATTTTGGATAGAGATCTCTCTATTAGTTTGGAAATCAAGTTAGAGATGCCAAGTATCCCCCTCCTTCTCATGTCTCACCAAATCAAAAATGGCATTTAAGGGCTCCTCCAGAAGCCCATTCAACCCCCTGTTCAGAAAAGGTCTGATTAGATCAGGTTGCCAAACCTGCTCCCAGATTAGTCAAACCTGGAACACTTCTGAGGACAGAGGTCCCACGAGGTCTCTGGGCCTTGCTTTCCAATATTTTGCTATCCCCATGTTAAAAAAACAAACAAAAAAAATTGTCAGAAACACAGAGCTCCAGTGTCCGAGTGTTCTCTGATCAGAATGATCCAGATAACACTAAAATCTCCTTTCTCCTTGTCTTTTCCAAGCTGAATGGGCCCCTTCTTCCAGCCTCTCCTCATGTACCAGCCCCTTGACCTCCCCTGGCTCACCCCAGTATGTCAGAATCATTCTGGCACCGGGGAACCCAAAGCTGGGCACAGCTCTTAAGGATCTAAGAAATGCTTTCTTCCAGGGAGCATTTCCATCTCTAAATTCCTGCAGTGGAATCTTTCTGCCCTGTTCCTTAGCACTTTGGGCACCCCTCTTGACCTTTATTTATCTGACAAGCTACAAGGTCATCTGAGAAGAAGAAAACTAAGAGAAGTTGCATTACATATTGTCCATGAGCAATATCTGTTGCCTCACAGCAACACACTGTCTGTAGGTGGAGTAAAGATTTCTACCTGCTGGGAAAATTTCCATTAAAAGCTTCCAAGCATATGGGAATTTGCTGCTTTATTACCATAAACAAATAACATCTCCTGCCTGGCAATCCTAATATTAGGATTTTGCATTTGAGTGCCGAGAGATGAATCAAAACTTTCCTGCACTTCAGTTTGGAAGGAGCTGATGGCATTCCATGCTTTTCAGCTTTCAAGGGAACTGCTGCTGACTCCCACTTCCATCCTCTTTTTTTTTTTCTGCTCAGCAGGAACTGCAGGTGAGTGGTGCAGAGTTTTGCTGACACACCAACACCTATAAAATAATATGTTGTACCGATGCGTGAAAAGCACTCAGCATTAAGCTCTCGAAATAATCAATTATTTAGCAGCTCATCACGTTTACTGTCCACTGAAGGATCTTTATAGCAATAATAAGGTCACTGCAATCAGATTCTCTGCTTTTGGCATTTCATCTACAAAGCCTGCACACATCCACACACACACAAAAAAAAAATAAAACCAACTTAAAAGCTGCAGTTTGGAATCTGGTTGAGTCTCGGCAGGAGATGATTGCTTCTTAATTCTCCCTCTCTGGACTATCTGCTTGTGCAATGAAGTGCTCTGAGTTGTGAGAGAGAGAGATCTGTGGTCATTAGAAACAGTGCCTGTGTATTGGCTCCACTGGCCTTGAGTCAGACCTGTGGAATGGTGTTAGATATTCCCTGCTAGGTGTGAAAACTGGTTGGAAAATTGCATTCAAGGAGGTTTGGGAAGCAGCCTTTCTGAGTTTAAAGAATACCCTTTAAGCATTATATGGCATCTCTTCCCTAGGGGAAGAGATGCTTTTGGAAGAACAGCAGTCAGGAAATGAATCTGAAATATTGCTATTTACACATTTTATGAAATTTTTAGAGAATCCCCCTGTTTCCTTTTCAAAGCAAAAAGGAATAAACGTCAAGGGTCTGTGGTTCACAAGTGCTCTTTGTTTTGCAGACTGCATCTAGTGTTGGTGAGACTGCGTGGGATTGGGTGGGTAAAGGGTTACTTTATGTTAATTGTTAGATGAAGGGTATGAGAATCAGTGGAATTTGGGGAAGGTTTCTGAAATGACAAAGGCATTTGCAGGTGGCTGTGACTTTGTGCTTTTCTGACAAGGGAGGCTGGTGCAGAGGGAATATGCAGGTGCAGACACAGCTGAAGGAGTGACTGTCCTTCCTCATGGTAACAGCCAACTTCTGCAGTCCTGCCTTCATTTGTTACTGGTACAGGATTCCTAAATATAGCTTAAGGAGCTAAAAGAGTGGACCTTTATGTTCTTTTTTCTTCTCCTTCCCATATTTCCTTGCAATATATGAGGAGGATTTTAAACTTGTGGGATAGTTCTTATTCTTTTCACATCAGGAGTTGAAGTGTCTGATGTAGCTTAAACTACTTCAAACACTTGATGCAGCTGGTTGATGGCTGCAGAACTATTGACAGAATGGTGTGGGAGAAGGAGATGGAGAGTTTTTAAACTGAGAAGAAAGAAGAAGAATAGGCATTATTGGAGTTACTGTTTATTTTTAATGTACATGTATTAAATATCAATAGCTAATAGATACTCTGGAGAAAAATAGGTGCAAATTTTCAGAAAAAATTTCAGAAAAATCCAAGGAATTCCTGCAGAATGAGTAAAGACAAAATTAGACTCTTTAAGGTTAAAAATGCAAGCAGAAACAGATGTATGAACTTGTAGTCAGACAGGTTGACAGGTTGACAAAAAGTGTGATGTGTGGTTGCAATGAGGATTCTGCACTGCATGTCAACAGAGGAATATTTATTGGCACTACATTACATTTATGGATGCAATAGCATATAGTGTCCTTTTAAAATACAGGGCTAGAACTCATGAAATACATGCAGGATGTTTGAAATACAGCTCACTCTTAGAGATTTCTCGCTGTTCACTAGTCCTTCATGTTAATACAGTATTAAATACAGGAGCTTGAATTCAAGTTCATCACCACAGAACTCCACTAAAGCTGCTGAATTCACTATTTTGGCAAAGCAACAAGGGGTGTGATAAATGTCAGCTCGAGTTTACAGGTCCCAGTTCTAGAACTGAAGCAAAACATCTGTGCTGATCTGGGGAGAGAGTGACCTTGTTGATAAATAAATCTGAGATGCTGTGGCTCCTGTCAAGGCCTGGAAGACTCTGAATATTACACAGACGTGATAAATGCAATCTCTTGTTACACACAGGGTGCTGAAATGGCCCAGGATCCTGGAAGGTCTGATCAGCACCGAGTTGCAGATATATCCATCCCCTCCTTGGCCTTTGTAGAAAGCAAAACCAGTATTAGAGTAGAAAAAAACTTCAGTGGCTTTACAAAATACTGATTATGGTTAGAACAATGTGCAGAGAACTTGCACAGATTTGAAACCCAAGCTGAACAGAGGGGTGAGAGCTGCCCCAGCGATGCTCAGGCCCACTGCAGTCATGCTCTGCTGTGGGCAGAGTCAGTGCCTGCACAGGGCTTTCTTTATGCTTGACAAAGTGTCTGAGAGAAAATCGAGGCCTCATTCGTATATTGAACTGTGGTTTCATCCTTTGCACTGGGAATATGAAAGAAAATTGTAGAGCCCAGCAGGAATGCTCGTTTATGGAGGGAAATAAAAGCAATAATGAGAAAAGGGATGGAATTCTTGTCTTGCTGAAGACCCCGGGCAGTTTCGCTGTTGATTCCAGTGTGACAAGATTTCAATCAGAATTATAAACGAGTCCATGAAAAGTTTTCTCAGAGAAATCCTTTCTTCATCTTTCTCTCAGTGTTTTCTGACTCTTAGGCTGATATGCAGTTGTGAAATCTTCTATCCCATTAAGCAAATCAGGTAAACACGGGGTCTGTCTAAATGCATGTATGAACAAAATGATTCTTCCATGGTTTTAAGCTGAGATGTTTCTTCTGATATCAACATTAATCTTTAAGCTAAGGAGAGAGTAAATGGGAAGTGGTGGTGCATGTATTTAAATATTTATTAAAGTAGATGTGGAATTAAATGAGGAAGAGTAAAGAAAATGTGAAGACCTGGAGGGGCAACTGTGTTTAGATTTGTCTAAATCTGGAGAATTTCAGCAAGAAGAAAAAGCCTCATTTTCCTTCCTTCATTGGTTTCTAGCTGTTTAAGTGCTGGCAGTCAGTATATTGGAAGATTTTGCCTCTCCCCTGAGATTTGAGTGAGAGAAGAAATTACCACAATAGGAAAAACAGTGGGATCTCAACTACACTAAAAAAATCTCAAACCAATCCAGACCAACAAAACCCCCAAAATCCTTCATGCTGTGCCACAAAGAGCTTATCAGTTTTTAAGTTCTTATACAAAGGGCACAAGCCTTACTGGCTTCTGGTAAGGCTTCTGCTTCTAATCTGTTCAGATGAAAATCCCAACCTGTTGTGGATTTGTCCTTTCCCAGCATCCCTGTCCCCACAGAAATGTGCATGGGCTGGATCCTCTTAGTACAGAAATCACTTGTGCTTAACCCATGTATTTTTAACTTCTTACTGTGGTTTGTCTGTCTGCAATGAGCATGACCCTGCTTTAGAGACACGATGAGTTCTTGGCTTTTTTGTCAGACTGAGGTAAATTTTGAAGCTTGGTTTCGGCTGAAGTCTTTAAAGTAGCACAGAAAATGAACAGAAGTGATGTGTTAGTGATACAACCCTTTTCTGAAATCCTCCCTCTGTGAAAACATGATTTGCAGCCCTTTTCAGTGACTTCATGCTCAGACAATTTGAAGAGTCCAGGGTTAACACAGTGTCTGATAAAACAACAATGATTATGTGACTGGATGGAAATGTCTCCTTGACTTTTTTTAAAGATGGAGGCAGTCTGGGGTGGGGAGGCCTCTCATGGAACTGCATCATCTCAAGGCACATAAATTTCATTCCTGTTGTCATGCAGCTGGAGAGTCCTGCCATATGTTCTGCAGCATATGCAAAAGCATAAATTCCTTTATTGCACATTTGTAAGCCTTATCTGCATTCATGATATTTATTTTATGCCACAGATTGTGTTAATGAAAGCAAACACAACTGTCCCCACCACCTTTTGAGAGAGACTCATTTTTTGTGGAGTTTGATTAATATGAAATAAGCAACAGAACATATATGGCAGTCAAAACAGGCAAGGATTAAATGTGGAGTTTTATTTTTCACCCACGTCCTGTTTGGGAAGAGAAACTCAAGTGGTTTGTTCACAAATGACCATTATCTGAAATAGATGCAAATACCTTTCAAGCTCTCTCCAAGAGTCCTCCTTGTTTTTCATTCAGCTTTTAAAGATTCTTCCCAAAATGATTTCTCTGCAAAGTCCAAATATGCAAAGACTGAACTACAGGGGGGGGTAAAAAAAAGAAAATATTCTATTTCCATGGCAACATCAATTCACATTCTGCAGGTAAAACAGCTGCCAGTTAGTCCACTCAGTAAATGAAAGCTCCTGAAGGCTCTTTATGCTGTAACATTTGGCCAGAAATAACTTGGCATGCCACAGTTTCCCCACAAACCCACAGAGAGAGGGAGATTAAACTGACTGGCAAGCAGACTGTCAACTCGTTTAGTGTCTTCATGCTAAGAGGAAGAAAACAGTCTCTCTAAACATTTGAGAGGGAAAAGATGGGATGTTTATGGTTGACACGTTATTTTCGTGGCCTAAAAGGTAAAATATTTATGCTGTTGAAAGGAATGTGAAATATCTCCTGTCTCATTCACCCCAAGGGCACCAGGTAATTTGTTTTTCTGCAGAAAACTCTTACAATTACATACATTCTGGTTTAGAATTAATTAAGGTTTTTCCTTGAAGTTAAAGTGACAAAACTAGGCAGCTACTTGAAATTAATTCTAATGGAAGTAAATCAGTTTCTCTTAGTTGGACTTGGACATAAAATTATTACTTTCATAACCATTTTGTGATGAAGTTCTGTCAGTAATTAGATATTACTACATGATACTAAAATTGGTATCACTGTTACCTGTCTTTAGCAGATCTTAATGTGAGGCAGGTGTTGCATAAGGCACTTCATGGGAGTATTTGATATGAGGCAGGAAGAAAAAAAAAAAAAGTAAGGCTTTTTTTGGCAAGTGCAGAGGAAGTGTTTAGACCTGTAATTACAGCTGATTAACTTAATTAAAACTGAGACAGACAATCCTGAGCTGATTTTTCAGAAACCTGTGCAAATAGGCCATCAAGAAGGAGTTGGTGTGGTGTGTTTTTTATTTTTTTATTTTTAATGGTAGTCATGGGAAAGTGCAAATCAGCTCCTGCTGGAGAAAAACAGTGTGCATCTTACCATTTAAAGCCAGGTAGAAAGGAAAGGATTCCTGAAGGAAAGTGTCTGCAATCAGTCTAATTTAAATTAGGAAAGGAAGTAATTTAAATTGATGATAGTTTTGTTGGGGGGTTTTTTGAGATTTTGCCTTCATTTATCTCCAAAGATCTGCTGTTGAGTTTACTGGTGGGTTGTTGCTTTAGGAGGCAGCTGAACTATCAAATAAGTTAGATTGGGGTGTAAGTTGATTTAGGCCCTCAAAGCAAGCTCATTTATGTTATGTTGGAATGAGTATTTTAAAACCTCTCAGCTGATTTTAATAGATTTATAAATCATTCACCTTAACTTTTGGATTTCTCACTAATTTTTGCTAGTGTTTGATGCTTTTAATAATGTAATTTTTCCTAGGTAGCAATGATTCCTGTAATTTCTTTTACTTTTAGTCGATTTATATATATTTTAAGTTTTGCCTGTAACGTAGACAATAGTAGCAACCTAATTTTCATGTTTTGAAGATGCAACGTGCAAATATTGCCACCTAAACATCATCAGATTCCCTGGGGAATCTTCTGCACTGGCATATCTTTCAGTGAATGTATTCCTTTGGGAATGCTGCCTTCGAAACTCTTCTCACACACACCTTGGGAATGCAGCCAGGAACACAAGTGTGCTTGTTTTGTTTTTAGAGCTCAGGTATGTGATGACCACGTGTTTAAAAATTCTTCCTGTTATATATTTTACTTGTGGCCTGTGCTTCAGAGAGTGCATGATGTCTCTTTTGTCTGAACATGAGGTGACTCACAGGTGTGCCCTCAACACGGGCCTTCCAGGATGGCACCCAGTGGGCAATCCCTGGAATAGCCCTGGAATGCTCTTCACATTAGGCAGGGAACATTAGCTTTTATCAAACCCACAAACACAGTGTGTGGGAGTAATGTGGAAAAAGGGCATAAGCATTTCCAGGGAATCCTCACTGCTGGCAGTCTGTGTTGCTTCCGTGACCTGTAAGCACCACTCTTCTGTCATTTGAAGGAACATCAGGCATTTCCCATCTTGTTCACACCATTAGATGCTGCCATCAACCATCAGAACACACATCAGTGCAACCTGGCTGCTTTTAATGGGATCAGTAAATACAAGAGGAATCCGGAGAAGGCAGCTCACATTTCGGTAATGTGCCATTAAACACAGAAAGAAGAATAATAGGGGAAACAGCAGGGCCATTCATTCTCCTCGTTTTCATTAGGAAATACAGTGTGGAGCATCACTGGTCATTCTGAGGGAAAACAGCCTGTTCAGGTAGAGTGTTGGTATCTCACTCATTAAGAAGTAACTTGAATTCTGCAGGGTGCTCAGAAAGCTGCAGCCTCTCTTTTGGTGTCTGCAAACCCCAAACCTTTGTTTTGTTCTAATCTGTTTATTCCATGTTTCCTGTAGGAATTTTTATATCCTATTACCAGTAGTATTTGAGGGACCTGCATTTTGTGTGGTGAGTACTGGCTCATCATTCCAGTGTTTGGAGAAGTAGAGGTGAGCCAGGAACTGGGCTGGAAATGCTTAATTGTCTTAATAAATGTTTAAGCCATTCAAAATGGTGGAGAAAGGAAGGAAGAAAGAAAGAGAGAGAGAAAGAGAGAAAGAAAGAAGAAAGAAAGAATAAATAAAGGGAGAAAGAAAGGAAGGAAGAGAGAGAGAAGAAAGAGAGAAAGCAAGAGAAAGAGACAAAGAAGGAAAGAAAGAAAGAAAGAAAAAGAAAGAAAGAAAGAAAGAAAGAAAGAAAGAAAGAAAGAAAGAAAGAAAGAAAGAAAGAAAGAAAGAAAGAAAGAAAGAAAGAAAGAAAGAAAGAAAGAAAGAAAGAAAAGAGAGAGAAAGAAAGAAAAGAAGAAAGNAAAAGAAAAGAAAAGAAAAGAAAAGAAAAGAAAAGAAAAGAGGAGAAAGAACTGTCAGTAGTTACCAGTACTAGGAATTAAAAGAATGGAAAGGCTGTAGGAAGGAGTTCACATCTGGAATACTTGGAAGTGGGGCAGCTAGTGGAGATTTAGCCCCTGCAACATGTTCTCCCACTACCACCTCTTGGCTGGTGCTGTGTTCAGGGTCGTGTGAGGACCTTGTGCCTCCCTCTCACACAAATGCCAAATATAGATTTGCCACTACTTCTGAGCAGTTTGCAATCTTTAGTGAGGGACTGACCTAGATTTTCATGTGGATCTTCCTGCACAGCATGGCTTAAAGGCTGTAACCTCATCCTCCCTCCCCAGGCTACAGATCCCATCCTCTCCGAGGCAGAATGTCAGGCCAAATTCCTTTAATCTTCAACTCACAACTTTTCAAAGCTATTTTTCTCCCCTTGTTTCTCTGTTGCTATGCAGTTCTGTCTCCTCCAAATACAGGCAAGAAAATAAACATTCCAAGCCAGTGTACTTTAAAACATGTGAAATGTTTGGATGGAATTCATGGATTAGAAATAAAGCTTGTTTGGTGGGTAGTGTGGTAGATTTAGCAATTCATGGAAATATAATTTTATGCCACGTAATGAGATGTTAGACATCAGAAAGACAGAATGGACATATGTAGAGATAGGAACTTGTTCCATAAAGAACCCCAGCAAAGGTGCCATTGATTTAAGAAATAAACCCAACAGCAAATTTAAATGTGTTTGCATTTATTTACTATTAAACCTTAATAGCAATTTCAAGTACGTAGGTCTTACAAACCCCAAGTACTTGGTGTTGTATAGTCTGTTCTCCACCAAGTTTCTCATTTCCTCTCAGAAAACATTTAATTTTGACTGCTATTTTTTTTGAAGTTGAATTCTTTTTTTTTTTTCCCAGGGATAGCCTAGTTGTTGCTAGACTGGCATGCTGTATTTCTCCCGTGGGATATAATAAAATAATCATAGCAAAGTCATGATAATGACACACATTCCCCAAAACAGTCAAGAGCACAGTTGATTTAAACACAGAAAGAGTGATCACAGGAAAGATGAAGTAAAATATATTGAACTATTAACACTCAGCATTCACTGTTAACAGAGAGGAGTTTTTTAAAAATTTTACTGAAAAAATAATTGCAGTACTATATTGGCTTTATAGGAACAAAACTGGGTTTGGTACTGATTGAATGTTATGTTTCTATTCAATACATTTTCAACATAGTCATCCTTTTCATGAGAGATTGAAACAATTTTTCTTTGGAATCTACTTTTTGACTGTGGGAAAAGTGAAAGGACCTCTTTCCTTTTCAAAATGTGTATCTTGGTAATTTGTGACTTACTAAAACAGTGTTGTCTGCCCTTTTTTGGACTCCATTCCAGGTGTCTCCAAAGTTCTTAGTTAGCAAAGCTGTCTCCACTTTGGACACACATCCCACATTAAAATTTGTGCTATTAGATAATCTGAGAGGCTGATAAATTTTGCTCACCACAAAGCAAGGCTGGATTTGTAGGCAGTGGAACATTGTGTTCCTGAAGTTCCCTGGAGTTCCCTGTGCTCCCAGTGTGTCAGCAGAGAGAGCTTGGGGACCCAAGCAAATTCCCTGTTGATGTAGTTGAACAAAGCTCATTTTGGTGTTGGCCCAGCCCACCCTGGATTTTGACACATCCCTCGTGGAGACAAAACCCGAGAAGTGCAAATATGTGATAAGACAACACAAGAGTTCAAATGCAGCCTGCAAGATTTTCCCTTCTCTTTTTTTCCCCCTATTTTGCAGAGCCATCGCTTTAGGTGCACATTAATCTGATCTGACAAGGAATCAAACTGAAAAGAGTCCAAGTTATGAACATAGCCATTAAACCAAGTTCTCTGCAGAGCAGTGCATTCAGAAGTTAATTACAGCTGAATCTTCCTTGACCTCCAACCTTTTTACCTCTTGAAGTTTATGTACCTTTGTTTCTGGCCAAAAGAAAGAAGCTAAAGAAACTGGTTAAAATCCCACAATCACAAAGTATCCTGAGTTGCTTTTCCTTCAGGTTAAATATTTGTAGGTTCGCACTGGTGTTTGGTATTTGTGGTGAGTCATTAATGAAAAATACAGTCCCAGCTCCTGGAATACAAGATCAGCTGTCTAAATGGAGTATTTTTAATTACTTGGAATATTCTTTTTTCCCCTTTCCTCAAGAGCAAACGCAGCATTATTGTCTCAGTGCACAAGTGTTGGTGGTAGAGATAAGACTGTAACAAAGCCCTGACAATCCTCATTTGTCTTCAAGATTAACAGAGCAATTCTGCACGTTGGTTATTCATTAATGAAACACAAGTGTGGGACATTATAATGAATGTTTCTCCAGCAGGCCTGAAAAGATGCTTTGCTGCAGCACAACTCCACTGAGTGTGGTTGTCTCCATTCACTATGAGATCCTGCCATAATACTCTTAATTTCTAGGATCACATGTTACCATGAAATTAAGGCCAAATGTTTATTGTTGCCTCTCCTCGTTAATTACATGTTTATCCCTTAATAATCAGCAAAGCGGGATGGTAAAAATATTTTCCTCACTGGCCCCCAAGAACCTGCAAATGGCACTGGGGGTGTTTTGGGTTTCTTTAATTAGAAGCAGAGTTTGTCACTGTCACCGGATGGGCCCCAAGTGACCTTGTTCTGCAGTGGAAGTCCCAGGGGAATGGTTTAATTGGAGGACTGGAAAGTTGCTTCCTGACCACCATTTGTGCATCAGCCTGGTTGTTCACCAGGACAGGCTCCTGTCATTGCTGTAAAGAGGCATGAAATGAGGGAAACTCAACCAGGCCAACACTGTTCCAGTCAGATTTAAAAAAAAAAAAAAAAAAAAGAAGCAGATGTTCCAGTTGGGAAGACTGCCATGTATTTCAAAATTATGGAAAAGCAATTTAGGTTAAGTCCCTTGTTTCTCAAGATTACGAAGTATTTAGTGTGAAGTTCATTAACAGCTTGGGGAAACAGCTACCACTTTTTTTTTTTTTTT
>VYXB01006851.1:262655-386117 GCA_013397135.1 Pachyramphus minor
TTTTTTGGCCCAAAGGATTTCTGCAAAGTATTGTAGCAGTAAGCAACTTTTAAAAATTAAAGAGGTGAAATCTCCACAACTTTAATTGAAGTTCAATATTTTCCGTGGTTTCTATGGGATTTGACTTGCTGATGCTATCCAAAACTCTCCACCTAGTTTTAAAAATTAAAAAGACATATAAAGCCAGTGCAACGTTTTTTCTTTTGGTTTTTGTTCAAAGACGATGTGATTTTTCTTCTTTTGAAAAGAAGATCATTTCAGAAAGGATGGGGAGTGTTTCAATCACTGGTGTTATGTTATATATTCAATCCTGCACTTCTCACTAATGAATATCACTCTAAAAGAGTATTTTCAAAATAATGAGAACTGTGACCTCTTTCCAGATGTCTTCTTAGAGTTGACCAGAAAATATAAAAATATGCAGCCAGTGTTTTCCCTATATCAGATCTATCACTACTAACAGTATTTGGGGAATATAACTTGTTGCTATCAGGGTCATCATGGGCACAACAGAGAAAAATTTCTCCTGTATCATGAAAATATTTTTAGTTTGTAGCTGGGTGAATAGGACAACTTTTGGGAAATTAGCAATAAGATACAAAAAAGACGGTGAAAGACAAACAGACCATCCCCATGTGATGGAAAATAAGCTTCTGCCTTCCTTTGCCTTCATAATGTACATGGTCACCCAAAGTGAGACAAAGGCCTTGATTGGGGCTGAAGAAGAGTTCATTGATTTAAAGCAGACATCCATGACACTACATATGTAAACAGGAGAAGGAAATACAGAAGTATTTCACTGTGTCTGGGGAAAAAGGCACTGGGAAAGTTCTTCTGCTGACATGGCTGGGGTTTTTTTTTTGAATTGTGATGTCTCAAGCTTTGCAGTGTCTCAGGCTTTGTTTTACTTCAGGCTTTGGACCTGTTAAGTAAAGCAGAAGAGGTTCAACACAAAAAGGGTCCTTCTCCTACAGCTTTTACCTATGAGGTGTCTGCAACCTTCCAATTGCCATTTCTGCAAGTGAGGGACATCACAGGGCTTTAAGCTGAATTGGAACTTTCTTTGGAAAAGTTTTCCACTTTACATTTCATAGTTCTTGTAGGCATGTGACATGCTAAGCATCAAAGCTCTGGTGGGTAAGACTAAAGATGTGTCAGCTCAATGAGAAAATGAGCACTTGCTTACTTGCTTATTCCTGTTATTTTGTGACAGTGACAAGAGGCAGTGCTTTCATGTCAGAAATTTGTTAATAGTTCTCCTTTAGTAATTCAGGATGGTTGATTACTAAAGTGACTGGAATTTTTCTGTCAAAAGTGTAGTCCCAGCCAAGGCTGCTGTGTCTGCAGGAACACAGGGGTAGAGCGAGTCCAAATTACTCGTGTGAAGAGTTATTGATGTTCTGATGTAACAAGGCCAAAAAAAGACAGAGAAAGACAAAAAAAAAAAAGAAGAAAAAACAATTAGATATTGTGATATGAGAGAGGACTGTGTACTTGCAGAGATAGTAAAGGTAGAAGGAATAAATTATAATCTGGTTTACCCTTATGGATGGCTGAAGGCACATAATTTAATGCAGGTTTTGGTAACTACACAGTTTATCTCAAGTATTGAAATATGTTTGTTTCCTTGACACTATTAGAGTTGAGGTAATACTCATATTTCCCCTTATATTTCAGTGTAATTAAGTTTTAATTTGCATTTTCTAAGCTGCTCGATGCAAATATACCCAAATATAAATTACAGCAATAATTAAGAGCCAACTGGAAAAACACTGAAAGAAGGAAGAATTTTAGTTTCTTCCATGAAAAGTGCTGGAATCAGGTCTGGGGAATAGTTGTCTCTTGGGTTGGCTGCAAACTTAAGAATGGAAGAGGAAAAAATATCTCCTACTGAAATGAAACTCAGAAAATTATCTATTGGTCTCATACTGGACTAGGAGAGAGAGTAAAGTGAGATCCTGCCTTTCCCAAACCTTTTTGAGGCATGATCTTATAAAATAGGTCATGTTGGTATGAGTGGTAGAGAAACTTAGAATTTGAGGTGTGGCCTCACCAGTGCCAGGAACAGCAGGACAGGAGTGACCACTTTACATGTGCTTGATGCCAAAAATGGAACTTCAAGAAAAATAAAGCAGAACCTTAAAAAGGAAACTAGAAGGGTCAGCTGAAAGCACCAAATCTTTGCAGGTGCCCTGGGTTCTGCTGAAAAGATCACATTTTGGAGACAATGTCATCTATTAAAAAGCTGTCATCTATCAAATGCTGCTGTGGTCAAACAAGGGAGTGAGGGAGGATGAGAGAAGAAAGAAGTCATCCTTCAGAAATTTAATGTTATGTCCAAAAGAGGAAAATGGGAAATAATTTAACCTCTGGCAGTTTTTATTGTCTAGAAAGATAACATGTCAGGCCACAGAGATTTTCAGCAGCAACTTGAAAAGGTAGCGAGAAAAGAGCACATCTACTTACAGACAGAAATTCTGCCAGAGTATGCAAAGGGCCAATAGATTTGGAATGTGGGAAGGGACTGCTAAGAGAAGATAAGACTGCAACAAAAGAACCACAAAGGATCAGTTGCCAAAGAGGAGGTCTGTGGAGCAAGTAGACAAAATGAATGTTAGCAAGTTGCTAGTACTGGACACTCACGAGACCCCAAATATAAATCAAACTAACAAACCTATGAAGTGCCAAAAAGCACCAAGGTAAAAACCAAAACTGCTGAGGAAGAGGAGGATAGTTCTGCATCTGTATAAACACCTGTCTAAAAAAGCAGGTCACAGTTTTAAGAGACTTCTTTGGGAAGTCACCAGCGAGAGTGTGAAAGGGTGTGAAGAGTGAGGTGACAGAGGCTCTGACAGTATAGAGGATTTCTGGGTAATATGTGTTACTCAGAAATCAGGACAGATTCAGACAAATATGACACAGTTGGTTGTCCTCAATCTTCTTGTGCACACAGAATTATCATATATGACTTAATTATTATGGACTGTAGACAGAAGATGACAAAATCCCAGGTGCCATGGAAGATGTGGTAACAAATTAATATTCTCTTTCTTTCCCCTCTCTTCACTTGTCCCCCATAAGAACAAGCCATCAGGTTGCATTATCTGGTGGTGGATTTGAATAAGCAATGGGATGTAGGTCCTCACACCTTGCATAATTAAGCTGGGAAACTTATTGCACAGGGTGTCACAGACACTGCAAATTTACATGGATTTAGAAGGTGGTTGGACAAATTCATGACAGGAAACATCCCATCAGGGACTATTAGATAGGGAGGTCCCTGAGCTACAGACTGCTAGAAAATGGGAAGGTATTCTAAAATATCATTATGTGCTTGCCCTGTTCTTACAGTGTTAGACCATCCACTGCCATTCACCATCAGAGGTTGGATGGTCTGATGCACTTTGGCTGCCCATTCTTAAGATATTTTTTTTTAAATGAAATGTCTGGCTTTTATTATGTTTTATTATGTTGGGGTTTTTTAACTGCTAAAAAAAGGTGTCCCTTTATGCAATATAACAGATATAGAATATATAGGAGACATGGGTCCGGGTCATTCCTTGTCAGAAGAGAATCAGGCCTGTATTGTCTACCTATCCAGGAGTCACACACCTATAGGGTATATAGGTTCAGAGGAAGGTAAAATACGATTTTTGTCTCTCCTGTTGACACTTTCACATCATATAAATTAGGAAAAGTTCAGTAGTGCACATTCTGGAACCACTGAATCCTCCTGAATGATTTTTGAAACTACCTGGCCAGAGAATCCTGCCTTCCCTCTCCCCTCTCTGCTTCAGGTGCTATTTTGGTTTTCAAGATTGTTGTGAAGTCAGAGCCACCTTAAAAAAAAACCAAACAAGGCGTCAAAAACCCCAACAGCAATGGACAGGATGCTTGTTGCAGACATGAAAGAATTATCACCTTCATTTAATCAGTTATGCAAAGCAAAGAAAAAAAATCCAATATGCTTACAGGCTGCTAGTCAGGATACTCTCCAAGGAGGGGAAGATTTGTATTTCAGGCTTATTTAGTCAGAAAAGAAATTGATTGTCTGTGTATTGAAGTGCTCAAACCACTAAACCATAGTTTTGTGAAAATCAGCTTTTAACACCTTTTTTTCATTCAGCTGAAACTCTGCAGTGAATTTCAAACAAATTTGCAACTAGGTTGAGTCTGACTAGATGGTGCTTTCTTTCATAAATATAGCATTTTCTGAAGATCTTTGTTTAGATCTATTCAGAATTTTCTTATTCAGTGGTTCCAGGAAGAAAGAATATTTCTTTTATTTTATTATGATTTGAGTGCAAATCTATGTTTTCTCATTCCTCTCAGGAAGTCCAAAACAAGGTTGTGCCAAACTCTGGTATAGTTCTAATAACAACTATAAATTTCCCCTGGCATCTAAAAAAGACATAAACAGGGGAAGTGAGTAATCTTCAGAATTATAGGCTCTCACTTGTAATACTGATTTCATGGTGAGAAATTTGCTATCAGGTTCTTAAGGGTTTTTTTATTTATTTCTATGTGATCAATGCAAGGATTTGCTCCTTCATTTCCTTCAGATCGTGTCTTAGGCTGTCAAAATATAAATGAAAGCAGAATTTGCCTTCAGGCTAAAGATAAATTATGTGTAATTTTTGATGGAGAAAAAAAATCTTACCATAATCCAGGACATTGGCTGCTTGGACTCTCCCAGATTAGCCAGGAAAAAAAACGCAGCTCAATCCCTGCCAAATTAACTTTGATATGGAATCAGACCTAAGGATCTAAGAAAGGACGTTCCTTTCCTCTGCAATTTTCTTTGTAGCAATGCATGATAGTTGAATGTGAAATTCTGTTATATGCTTGTTAGAAACTGATAAAGTGAACACAGAGCTGGATGCTGAAGTGCAGACACTGTGCCATGGTAATTCCACGGGGAGCTCTCAAGGCTTCTCAGAAGGTGCTTGCTGGTGACAAACAATTCCTGCTCTAGGACAGCTGAGATCCCTCAGCACCCTTTGAAGGACTTCTGCATCCAAAGCAGGGTGGGCAGCAGGTGAGGGAGGGGATTCTGCCCCTCTGCTCTGCTCTGGTGAGACTCCACCTGCAGAGCTGCCTCCAGCTCTGGGGTCCCCAAGATAAGAAGGACATGGAGCTGCTGGAGCAAGTCCAGAGGAGGCCACCAAGTTGATGAGGGGACTGGAGCACCTCCCCTACAAAGACAGGCTGAGAAAGTTGGAGCTGTTCAGCCTGGAGAAGAGAAGGGTATGTGGAGACCTCACAGCACCTTTCAGTACCTGAAGGGGCTACAAGGAAGATGTAGAGGGACCCTTCATCAGGAATTAGTGATAGGACAAGAGGGAATGGCTTCAAACCAAAAGAGAGTGGGTTTAGATGAGATGTTAAGAAAAAATTCTTTCAGACCCCTTCAAGCTCAAATCATCCTAAATTCTCTGGCTTTCTCTTTTACTCCCACCACAGGACTCAGACCTCAGTGAGACCCTTACCAAGACTCTGCAACAGCCAAGCACTTTTCTCAGGCTTTTGTAGGTAGAGTTTGCCTCTACCCAGTAGAAAGTGTTTTGTGCCTCTTTTTTTTTTTANCGTAGAGGGACCCTTCATCAGGAACTAGTGATAGGACAACAGGGAATGGCTTCAAACCAAAAGAGAGTGGGTTTAGATGAGATGTTAAGAAAAAATTCTTTCAGACCCCTTCAAGCTCAAATCATCCTAAATTCTCTGGCTTTCTCTTTTACTCCCACCACAGGACTCAGACCTCAGTGAGACCCTTAACAAGACTCTGCAACAGCCAAGCACTTTTCTCAGGCTTTTGTAGGTAGAGTTTGCCTCTACCCAGTAGAAAGTGTTTTGTGCCTCTTTTTTTTTTTAAGAGACAGGGAAAGGATGAGTGATTATAGCACATGTAAATACTCCCAGTTATGACAGGGGCCTGGAATTGATGGACTCTTTCCAGTAATGCAATATTTCCCCTGTATAACTGACAGTTTGTTCTTCATGTGACTCGAAACTACTTTATACTTATGGTTGTGTTTTTATATTGGTTCACCTTGACAAGGAAGTGAGAGAATGGACTTTTCATGTTACGAGTTCTGCAGGTGAGGAAAATGCAGGTAGGAGATAACATAAGCATGGTGGGAGTGGAGGAAGTGTGGGCATATGAAGGCACTGCTCAGGGGCAGGAACAATTTTGCTCTAAGCTTCCAAAAAATCAGACAGACTGTTCTTGCTAATATGTGGAAAGTTCCATGAGAGATGCACAAATTTCCTAAATAATCTCACATTACCACAGTAAAGGCCTGAAGCCTTTTCGGTAAAGGGAAGACAAAAGCAGACCTTTATTTGCACACATGGACAGCCACAAAGCAAGATTTTTAACTGGCACTGGAGTGATGAGGGCAATCCCTGAAGAATGCTTCCTCCAGACCAGTCCCTGAATATTTAATAATGGTGAATTACCAGAACCCTTCAACCATAATGAAGGAATAAGCAGGCAATTAGAGCAAACTGCAAATCCCTTGCCCTAAAAACCCTCCAGGCTTTTAACTCTCTCTGTGCATAGACCATTCCCTTCTGATTTCTCCCACTTACTTAAAAATCAGAGTGAGAAAAGGCTTTTTACCACCTCTTAGAAACCCTCCTCCATCCTGCTCCTTCTCAGAAAGAATCAGTATTGGTATCTTCTGCAAAATTCAAAGCCACTGCTGCTTACTGAAGTTCCTGCAGCATCTTGAGTTGGTATCACAGCCATCTTCACATGAAATGTATGGTATAATTCAGCAACCCACTTCCTTCTCTAGACAGTGCAATGTTTAATCCTTGCAGAATTTCAGAAAAGCAGCTCAAGTTGTCAGGAGCACCTGAGGACATGAGCAACCAGTTCTGTGTTGGCTTCTTTCTGTTAGTTAGTAGTTAGTTAGTGTTAGACAAATCTGGCAAAGCTGAGAAGCAAATGATTTATGTGTGCAGTGATAACTGCTTGCTTCAAAAATATCTCTGAAATCCTCAAAAGTGAGGAATAGGCTGAGCAGATGAATGAAG
Source organism: Pachyramphus minor (assembly GCA_013397135.1). Classification (NCBI taxonomy): domain Eukaryota; kingdom Metazoa; phylum Chordata; class Aves; order Passeriformes; family Tyrannidae; genus Pachyramphus; species Pachyramphus minor. Next base: position 269,697 of record VYXB01006851.1, read on the forward strand.
ATTTGGACCTAAACTTGAAAGCAAGCCAGAAGTTTCATATGTATCATAGAATCGTAGAATGGTTTGGGTTGGAAGAGACCTTAAAGATCATCCAATTCCAACCCCCTGCCCTGGGCAGGGACACTTTCCACTAGCCCAGGTTGCTCAGAGCCCCATCCAACTTGGCCTTGGACACTTCCAGGGATGGGGCAGCCACAGCTTCTCTTAGGAACTCGTTCCAGCACCTCACTGCACTCATAGGAAAGATTTTTTCCCTAATATTTCATCTAAACCTACTCTCTGTTGGTTTGAAGCCATTCCCCCTCCTCCTGTCACTCCAGGCCCTGGTAAATAGTTTGTCTCCATCTTGATTAGTATTGATTTTCATCCCATTTGAAGAAATAATTGTCCAGTGCAGCAGATTTGGAATATTCTTGAGTAGGATCTGACCCCCTGGATTGCAGTCTGAAGATCTGCTGATACATAGAAAGGATGGAAAACAAGCCCTTGTGGCTTATGGGTGTTACTGAAACAGAATTTAAAGCAAATAATGAGAAACTGCAACCAGACTGAAGAGGATTGGGATCATTTAGGTAATTGGGTCAACAGATGGTAAATAGTGTGGTATAGAAATATGTAAAATAATTAGTCTGGGAAAAAGAAACCAATCATCCAGTACACTGATGAGGAAAGAAGTGTTGATTATTGTGGAACAGTCATTGGAATAATCAAGGCAGGGCACAGCAGTAGGGAACAATGCAAACAAGTCATTAGGCTGTTGGAGAAAGAGGATAAAGAGATAACAAGTGATCTAATTTCTCTTTGGAAGATCTGACTTCTGCATATGGTCATAGGATTAAGAAGCAAAATCATTATTTCCTTTTAAGTGATGCTTAAGATCTTATCTTAATAGAGATAGACTACACTAAGTATTTCCTACTGAGAAGAGGTAAATACCAGCATAAGAAAATTTTGGACACCATCTAGTATTTTTATGTGACAGTACTCTATGGATAATAGGAAATATGTTATCCTCTTGGAATGACCATTTAATGAAACAGAGTAAAACAAATAGTAGAGGATATTTATTATGCTATACACAGAAGTTACTGTAGTTACATTTATTCTGTGTGGCTCTAATTAAAGATTTTGAGATATTCAGAATTGTGTTTGTTGTTGGAAATACCTTGGTTTTGACACTGAAAGGTGACAAACCCCCACATTTAAAGAAATAAAAATTCAGAGCAATAGTCAGACAGTTACTAGTATTTGCCCAACTCCAGATGGACTAAGTTATCTGATGTTGTAAATTCTTAAGCTGTTGAAAAGCTCTGTACTTTGGTTTAGCCAAGGCTTGGGCACTGTGCCTTTTACCAGCTGCAAAGATAGTTTTTTTTCTAAAACATTCCTTTAAAGCTTTGTCCTTAAAGTCTGATTTCCTGCTGTGCTGAGACTGGATAACAGGCTAAAGAGATCTGCACCCAAAGTCACTATCAAACCCTCTTGTTTCTCCACTTAACATGCATAAACATCCCCCAAACTGTACCAAGTTTGGCTCCAACCTGATGAAAACATGAAAATACACACTCAGATTATCCATACCCCTCTGAAAAGTTGCTTCTGAGGGAGAGGAAGGTGGGGGAAGTTGGTGGGGAAGGAAAAATGAAGGAAAACAAACACGCAGTTGTTGCACACAATGAACTTGCATGGTAAGAACTCGGGATGTGTGGCTCCTTACTGAACACATTTTAGGGATATTGGCAAGAATTGATGTTGCATTTCCTGTGGCAGTTTGGAGAAAAGAAACACGATGGATTTGAAGTCAGAGAGAGTGCTGGGATTTTGGAAGCTTTTGCAGAAACTGAAGTGGCAATATTTGTGACCTGGGTATTCCAAAGCATAGGCCACATTTATTAGAAATTAATTTTATCAGGAAGGGCGTTCCTTTAATTGAGTGGTTGGGTTCTTCATCTGAGACCAGCCCACCTACATGAACCTTATCTACAACCTCCCATAAAATAAAGGGTTTTCCCTCCCTGCTCGTTCTGTTGATCTATAAGAGGAAGGCATATATGGGCAGGGACGAATCTTTATGTTTGCGGTAACTTTTCTAGACACCAGATACAATTCTATCCCCTCTCTCAACCTATTAATGCTTCCCATGGGTTTATTGTGTGGTCTTATCTAAAATCACAGGGCTGACAATGTTGTTTCCTCTTGCTTTTATATACTTCAGGGGACAAATTGTGTTTCATAATCCACACTTCCATCTTCTTCTTTAGATAAGTAGTAGAATATGTTGGAGGTAATTATTTTGAAGTAACTTTTTATTGTTGTGGTAAAGAATTTCTAGTTCTTATCCTGTTTAATTGACCTCAGTTTGATATTATACAATTGTGGTTATTTCAACACTTTTTTTATGAGTATTTTGCTATAAGTTATATTCCATCTAAAATGTGTTTGTTCGGGGCTTTGAATCTCTCATGTCATGTGATGATTGTAATAATAGAAAGATAATCACTTTTACACATTCCTGCAACTTGTTCTTATGTTGAATTCCTATCAGCTTTCTTGCAGCATATTTAGGGATGTGACTGTTTCACTGTTTTGACCATTAGGCACCAGAAATAGAAAGATTTTTACTGCTTTTCCTTTATTCTTACCCTTTCCATTCTTTTGAATGGTCTCCTCCTCAGAGGAGTTGTGAATGAAGGTGTAATAAGGATCAAGAAGGCAATTAATGAAAATTGGTTCATGTTGGCAACAATTCCAGGAGACTCTTCTTCTTGCTTGAAGTAAATCAATTTGTAAATCTGAGCACTGGGAAGGTTAATACTATTCTGTAACATTTTATCACCCAGCTGCTTGTTGTTTCTCCTGGTTTTTTGGTAACTGGTCAGAGTGGAATAATAATAATAAAATTGCAAGAGTCCTCCTATCTTCTCTTTCAATGACTAACCTACTCTATATAGCTACTTTAAATGGATTGGAAAGCTGATGAGGAGCAGGGTGCCATGGAACTGTAGTTAAAGGTTAAAAATTATGAGAACTTTTAGTGGCACAGCCAGTAGTGGCTCCACTGTGTCAACACAGTGACTTTAGCCAGCTGCGGTGTGACCTTGGACAGGTTGTCTTCTGTGTAATTCAGTTTTCTCTCTATTTCCCTCTGTCTTGTCCATTTATATTGTCCATTTAAACTCTCTGAACAAGATTTTGTGACAGGCTGTGTGTATATTTATTCAATGTGGATGATGACATTGCCTTGCTTAACTGCAATGCCCAGGAGCTGTCCTGTTAAAAATACCAATGTTTTGCTTTCTTATGTTTTTAGAACTTACAAAAATAAGCAGGAGCTGATTTGTTTCCCCTCAAAGGGCTAATACAATTTTACTGGACACAGTAAAAAATAAGGAGAATGGAAATAACTTTCTTGAGGCTCAAAGCAATGATGTCTAAGGCAGGGGAAGAGGAAAAATGGCACGTGGCAAACTTGCAGGTCATGGCACACTCTCTTGCATCACTTGATGCATCTGCAGGTGTATAAAAGTCTGGGGATCATAAAACCTCCTAGCACTCTATGTAGCAGAAGCTTCTGCAGCCCTTTGGGTTATTTTATTATCATCTCATTCCAACCCCTGCCATGGGCAGGGACACCTTCCACCAGCCCAGGTTGCTCAGACCTCCATCCAACCTGGCCTTGGACACTTCCAGGGATCCAGGGGCAGCCACAGCTTCTCTGGGCAACCTGTTCCAGGGCCTCACCACCCTCACAGGGTAGAATTCCTTCTTAATATCTGATCCAAACCTACTCTCTGTCACTTTAAAGCCGTTCCCCCTCGTCCTGTCACTGCAGTCGAAGATGTCCCATCTCCGGGTATCTCACACTAAAATATCTTTAAAACACTAATAAAGAAAAGGTTTTGAAGTCTGTCTTTGAAAACACTTGTAAAATGTTTGTCCAAGTGGAAGTTCTTGTTAAATTGATATACATGGACCTCAGAGAATCCTCCTGGGAAGGAACATTGCCAGGATATCATTTTGCAAAGGAAGGTGATGGGAATATCTCAGCTTCAATTTTCATATAAAAATGGGATATAACAACATGTCTCTATTCTTACTTTGGTAACCATGGTGAGATAAGCTGATGGATTAATTATTAACTTTATAACACTGAATAGAAATGTGTTGTACAGGTGGTCTGGTTTCATTTTAGTAATCTGATGTCATTTTGTATTAATTATAACATTCCAGCCCAATGATTGACAAAGCAGCCAAAAGAATGTCTCCCCTGGAGAAGCAAAACCATAAATTTCAAAGCACAGAGTGTGCATTATGTTTATAAATTATATATAGATAATTATTTTATATATAAATTTATATCTAAGTTCCACTGCACAAGAAATTTTGGTGTTCCAGTCAACAGAGTAACAGTGATTCTCTTATTTACACTGTGTAAATCAGGAGTGACTTCCCTGCAGGCAGTGGAGTTGTAGCAATGACCAAAGACCTGTAAATGTTGACTTCAGTATCTAAAAGCAAAAATTTATGCTGAAGATGGCAGCACAGCATCTAAATCCATTAAATTACAGAAAAAGAGAACTTTTTATTTCCTTTCTAGGTGAACAGAGCTTTCAAAATGGTGTGATGAAGCCAAGGATAGAAGACTAATAATAGGAAATAATGTAGTACAGAAGAAATTTAAAATCCAGCAGTACAAAAACGTTACATTAATTTTATCAGGCTGCAGGCTGCAATACTTCTAAAATAACATGCTTCAAATTTTTGATATGTTTGTTGAACCAAAACCCTATAATGGAGTAATAAAATATTTTGAGGAAAAAAAAAAACCAAATGAGCAAAACATGAGTTGAATCACAGTCAGCATCAGGTCATGCAAAGAAATTACCTCAATTTAAAAATTATTTAGAGTCTATAATTATTTTTTTTTTGTTAATGTAAGTGCTCTTGTAGCATGTTTTATTTCCCTTCATCTGGGGAAGGAAGAAAGGCAGAAATATAAGCAAGTGGGAAATATGTTTGCCTTTGTCCAGTTTGCTTCTTGTCCATTCAGGACTCAAGGTGGTCAGCAATACTTGTCAATGAAGTATCTCCCTGTGATCACAAAGAGATTTTCATCTCACTTTTTATCAGAGCAAACTTCCTGAAATTCACCAGCAAAAGACCATATTTCGTGTATTTATATCAGGCACAAAATGCCTTTGCAGGATCCTGATCATTCATAACGAGGAGGGAAATTTATAGTTCATTCTGTTCTATTTGTCTTCCTAAGTGCAATCTTGTATGGCAATATGGGGATAAATTATAATTGCAAAGTACTTTTCTACAAAATGATTCCTGAACATTGAAGTTTTCTGTGCCATAAAAGGGAATTGTACAGACTTAGAAGAAAACTGAAATTATTTTTATTGTGCTCGCAGCAAAGAGCCCTAAGGACGTTTTTCCAGAGGAATAAATCTGTAAATGGTTGATAATTAAATGTTGGGATTTCATAACCTGCTTGGGAACTTGGGCCACTGCTGTATTACTCTGTTATTAATTTATTTTTCCTAAAAGAGAAGTAACTTCAGTGAAGTGAACAGACTCCTAAGTGGTACAAATGACCAATGAGCTGACACTATAAAATTCGTGTCTAAAAGGAAAGAGCTTTTGTTCAAGCCAATGTTACAGGGCCCAAGTCCATTATATGACAGAAAATCAGTAAATCTGGGCACAAGAAGTCAGAAGAAGGTGACTCAGAATTTCCAGTATGGATTGACACCTGGGCAGACCAATCTTTTGTGGCGAACCTGGTTGCCTTCCATGATAAGATGCCTGGATTTGTGGGTGAGGAGAGACATTTACCCTCAACTTTATCACTGTTTTCAGCAATCTTTGAGAAAATATTCCTATATCCAAGTCAGGACATTGTGGTCTGGATGCATGGGCAACTGCATGGGCAACAGATACTGCTCTGCATCTACTTGACAGGAGGTTCTAGCAAGGTGAGGATTGGCCTCTTCTCCCAGATAACAAGTGACAGGAGTCGAGGGCACAGGTGTCTACAAAGTAAGGCAAAGAAATAATTTCACCTCCTAGAGCTTTAATTTGAATCCTCAGAGTGGTTTATACTTGGCAATAAATTATTTTCTTTCCATCAACCAGGTTTTATCGGTGACTACAGAGTAATCACCAGTACACAAAAACAACTGTGCAAGGAAATTAGACTTTGTCTACACTCTTTAATGCATCTGATATCTTTTTGAGTATGATTATTTTATGTTTGGGGTCTCTGTTCTGATCAGTCCTTTAAAAAGGTGCAGAAATTAATAACAGGTCCCTGATGTCAAGACTGGTCTAAAGTTAAATTTATTGATAAACTGTGACAGCAGTAAGTGTTACCTTAGTCATGTCTTGTGAGTAAAAAGAGCTGATTCACCACAGGGCTCGAAGAAGGAAAACAAACCCAAGGTACTTGCATTACACAGAAATAAAAGGTTGGTGCACTGTAGGCAGCAGTAATTTAATGAGTTATGCCTAATGTGGCCAAATTAAAAAGTATCCAGCGTTCACTAGGGTGTGGTCCATCCATGAGGAATCTAAATTTGAATTTTTTGGGAAAGATCCCAACTGACTCTCTGTCCTGGAGCTGCAGTCGAAAGCTGTGAATGTATACAAAGATTTGTCTCCTCCTTTGCATTTTGTTCACACAATAACGTTGTTTTTACACCAGATGCCCCTTTGAATCAGAACATTCTTCCAGGCAGACATCAACCAGTGCTCGAAGATTGCAGAGCTCATTGGAAATACAGGAAGTGTAGGATGGCTTAGTGCCATTTGCCCACTGGTTTTGCTACAAATGGGGCTGTTACTGAGCTGTGAGAGATCTTGCAGAGAGTACAGTCACTCATCCTCATAAAAATTTGCAGGACCATTACAGAATCACAGAATCATTACGGTTGGAAAAGACCTTCAAGAACATCCAGTCCCCCCTGAGCCCCATCCCCACCTTGTCCCCAGCCCAGAGCACTGAGTGCCACATCCAGGCCTTCCTTGGACACCTCCAGGGATGGGGACTCCAAACCTCCCTGGGCAGCCCCTGCCAAGGCCTCACCACCCTTTCCAGCAAGAAATTCCTCCTGAATTAACTTAATTACATCTGAATGCTGAGAAACAGTAAATCTCTGGATGAAGACTCGTCCTTCTAAATTTATTGTAAATTTAGTAATTTATGTCAATGGGGCCATATTCTTGTCTTGAGAGTAGAAGCGACTGCCAATACAAACACGTCTTGGTTTTATCTCTTGTTTTACAGATAAAGAATGCAAGGAAGACAATTTGGTAACACACACACAACATAAAAAGTTGTGTTTGGACAAGTTATTCTTTGGTAAAGCCAAGCAGTTTGCTTCACATAATAACAACAACAAAAAAGATACAAGTGCATTTTCTCCATTAACCTATTTTGAATCTCATTTTTTCCCACGTCCAGATTTATTCCCATCTGCTTAATTCTGTCTTTCCATTTTCTGTGTGAAAATGTTGTCTGAGATAGACAGGATGTCTATACTTACACAGAGAAAGTATTTAAATTTCAACAGATCCTGAGAGTTGTTTGATCATGCATCATCTATCCTATATAGGTGTTCTGCTTCCTTTAGTAGCTCTTGGGGTGAGGGCTTTGCACAGAAGTGATTTTCTTTTCCTTTCTCTTCCTTGAAACACAACCACTTACACTTGGAAGAGGGAAGTAAAGTGACAGGAATCTTTTTTTTAAGTCTTCTGAAACAAAAATTTATTCTTTCGTTCTGATTCCTTTCTGAGATTTTCAATTCCATTGTGATTTTACCTATAAGGAAAAATGCCTTATTTTTTTTTTTTTTAAAGACATTTTCCTTCTCCAAATACAACAGGGGAAAACCCAGAAGTTTTCTAAGAGTTCCCTGTTTTCCTTTTTCTTGAGCAAATCGTGACCAACTTTGCTCCTCAAGCTCTTAGGGGAGTCAAAATTCTGCCTCCCATTATTAGATGTCCTGGAATTTGTGGTGCCTTCTGATGTCAAATGAGTTGAAAAGTCTTTGTGAATCCACCAACCCTTCCTGGATTTGTAGCTTACCAGTGTTGTCTTCTGGGAGTTTTGGTAACTTCCAGGATTTTCAACCATATTTTTGATCTGGAAAAGTCTCAGACTTCTGTCGAGAATTGAGAACTGGTGAGCTGGAAAGGAGGAAACTAAGGTGAAGAGAAACAGTTTGGGGGTGAATACGTGGAGATTTCATTCAGCTTTGGAGTGTACATGTTTCAAACACACTCAGCAGTGCAAGAGTAAGATTTCTATAAAACATGAGCAATTAAGGAGTCTTTTTTTTTTGTAATTTCTCTTTAACTCAACTATTGAAAACTAAATCTGCAAATAATAAAGAAAACCCTCCACTGTTTTTCTGAGATTCATGATGTTTCATTTGTGCAATCTTTTCATGCACAAAACATCCTTTAAATCATGTTCTCCTTGGTGATATCATTACTGATGCTGAAAACAAGATGTCTTAACACAGTGCTTGAATAAATTGGGATGTACAGGCCTTGTGTAAAGTGCTGAAGGGGTGAGGAATATGTGTTTCAAAGACAGTGTGTGAAGGCAGAGCAATGTTTGACAAACTGAAAATGCAGGAAACCTTTGGGGGGATGTTCTTTCTGATACTTTAGATCAATTGATACAAACCCCAGATTAAACAGAAGCTATCAAAGGAGTTTTTTGGGGTGGAATCACTGGAAAAATTACTGCTCAGGAGGTGTGAATCTCATTATCTGTAGTCTTCCATCTCAAGCCTTTAACTGTAAATATAAAAAAACCCACTTCTAAATTATTTCTCTGCCCTATTTAAAAAGTTGGGTTTGTCCCTTTCCCTCCTTGGCTATAAATATTATTGTGTTTGTAGCATCCAGTCTGAACCAAACCTTCTGCAAAATTCAGGACCACATTCATTTGTGGCTATTAGCTGGAATGGGAAATGCTGAAATAACTAGGAAACATATAAGTGTGGTTGGAAGGAAAAACTATGAAAAACATATGTGAAAGGATTAAAATAGCCTTTGAATGACTATTGAAATGACTAATAGTTTATAAACCATCTGCTTTAATTTTCATTATTACTTTGTGGAGGGACAAGGGAAAAGAAGCTTTCCTTCCACTTGAATTTTGCCTGATCTGAATTAGACAATGATAAAATTTGTATTATATTTATATTATGTCTAAAGCAGTTGCATTTGGGATACTTTAAATCAGTCCCTCTGAGATGCTTTTATAGAGCCTTATTTTGCCCTTAAATCTTTGGGCCACTCAATTAAATACTGCAAAGGAACTCAGAGAAGGTTTCCCTGTGTTCCAAGGTAAGGAACAGGATTAAGTGTGGGCATAGACATGTTGTTCCACATGATTCTCCTTTCTTCCCATATTTTTGGTTGATAGGCCATCTGTAGAGCAACCTCAAGGTGAGCATGTAATTATTAGGAGTATTAAACAGAGAAAATTACATGGGTGTCTGTGTTTTTCCACCGCTGATCTGTCCAGATGATATGAGATTTTTGGACCTGTAGTAAGATACCAAGAACATTTGGGTTCTCCTGTTGTGGAGGCATCCAGAACTGCCTCTCTCCATTATTCCTGCCTTCTGTCCATTTTTCAGAACAATCTTAAACATGGATTTGATTGATGGTCAAAATCCCCCCTGTCATGAAAGTGTTGATGGGGTTAGACAGGGTGCAAAAATTTACTCCTTAAGGATAAGGAAATCAGGGGAGGAAATGAAGGAACAATGAGGAATTCTTACCATCTGCTTAAGGTTCTAGATCAGGGTTTCCTAAGGTAAGATCACAGAATAGAATCATTGAATCATTTAGGTTGGAAAAGCCCTTCATGATCATCAAGTCCCCCCTGTGCCCCACCCCCACCTTGTCCCCCAGCCCAGAGCACTGAGTGCCACATCCAGGCCTTCCTTGGGCACCTCCAGGGCTGGGGACTCCAAACCTCCCTGGGCAGCCCCTGCCAAGGCCTCACCACCCTTTCCAGGAAGAAATTCCTCCTCATGTCCCACCTGAGCCTCCCCTGGCCCAGCTGGAGGCCGTTCCCTCTCCTCCTGTCCCTTGTTCCCTGGGAGCAGAGCCCGACCCCCCCCAGCTCCCCCCTCCTGTCAGGGAGTTGCAGAGCCAGAAGGTCCCCCCTGAGCCTCCTTTTCTCCAGGCTGAGCCCCCCCAGCACTCTCAGCTCCTCCTCATATGTTTGACCCTCTAGACCCTTCATTTCCAGACCCCTGCTCTAAATTATTGTTGAATGGAGTGTGTAGGTTTTCACTCCAAGAAAGTGAGAAGTGCAAGGAGCCCGAGGAGGAAACTGCTTCCTGCATCAGTCTCCTAGAAATCAGGTTCTAGTGTCTAACACATATTGGCTAATGCCAAATAGCATATGGTGCTAGTTACACTTGCAAATATAATTCAGTGGGAAAGAGCTGAGAGCACCTTTAGAGTTGTCACAAGCCACCTAACCTTATTATAAAATGTTGTTGTGTGTTTTGCAGCTTGTCACTCATCCAGCTTTTTTGTCATCTGTGCCACCTTGTTTACTAAAATCTCAGGCAATAAATGTGTTGCAGAATGGCAAGGACTTAACATACAGTGTGCTGCTGAAGCACCCCAGAAATACCATGTTTTTTTCTCAACTCCCCTTCAACCTGAAGTAATTACATAGATTAAAACGTTTATATGACCTGGTAGGATCTGGACCTTTCTAAAGGTCTAGATTGTATTATTCTGAAGCAGCATCTTGATCTGACACAGAAAGCCAGATATTCTCCTCATAACTGCATCAGCATCACAGCAGCTCTGCTTTAATTAAATCTTCACAATTAGACAGGCTTGTTATTGTATGTCATTAGTTTTCCTAATACCATTTTACCTATTATCACCTCATTTTCAAGCACGCATCTGTCGCAGGGAAGCTGCTTTTCCACCTCACTTCATTGCTTACTGATTTACACCTAAAAGGCTTTAGGCAGTTATGTTAACAATTATGAATTGTCTCAGGGAAAGACTAAGGAAGGGGTAAAAAAAATGTGCTGGTGCAGTGAGCTGAATATAAACAGATTCTGGAATTCAGGGTGCTTTTTTTCCTTATGGGTCTTGCATTGCTGTTTGGCTTCATTCTTTCGGAAATGGCCCTTCCGTGAGAGGTCTTAGTACAAACTCTGGACTCAGTTTGCTTTCTGAACACAGGGTGTGCAGTGAGATTGTTCCAATCATTACCTAGAACTGAGCATCAGTGTTTTTCTGTTTCACATCTCTGAAAACTCAGTTAAGACATTTAATAACTATATGTATATCTATATGAAAATATGGTACTTTGATTTTGATCATGTTAAGTGTCCCATAACCCTTCATTTGTCCCCGTGTCTGATAATCAGCTTGTGCACACCCCTAAGATGTTGGTGGTGTGAAAACTGGACTGTTATTGCGAGCCAGACCCTACAAGCTTCAGGGTTGATGATCTTCTAGTAAAGTTCATGGCAAAGTTACGGTTAAAGAATCACAAAATGGTTTGGGTTGGAAGAGACCTTAAAAATCATCCAGTCCCACTCCCTGCCATGGGCTGGGTTACCTTCCGCTATCCCAGGTTGCTCCAAGCCCCATCCAACCAAGCCTTGGACACTCTCAGGGATGGGGCAGCCACAGAAAACGTTCTCCTCATGTCCAATCTTAGTTTACTCTCTTTCAGCTTAAAAATTCTGTCCCTTGCCCTATCATTCCATGCTCTTTTTAAAAGTCCCTCTCCAGCTCTCTTGGAGCCCCTTTAGGCACTGGAAGGGACTCTTAAGTTTTCCCCAGAACCTTCTTTTCTCCAGGCTGAACAACCCCAACTCTCTCAGCCTGTCTTCACAGGAATCCAACTGTGTGAGGCCTAATAGAACACAGAAGTAATCAACCTGTGAGATCAATTATTAAAAAAAAATATATAAGAAATCAAGGAAAATAGATGCCATTTTTGGTCTCTGTCACTGCTTTATCAGGTTTACTCACCTCCTCCTCAGGTTTTTTATGTGTAGGTTAAGAACTGTGACTTCAGTCCTTAAGAATGTCCTAATTTTTTTAATTGCTAAAATTTAAATTCAAGTGGATTTGGGTGCTGTGGTAACAGTTAGAGTCTCTGTCATATCAGAATGGCTTCCAGCTGATATATAAAAATGCTAACAAATCTTCAAAGGCAAGATTTGGGCATGTCTTACATCTCTTTCTTGGCTTTCTTCCTCTTTTAAGGTTGAAACATAGTACTAAAAATACAATCTTCCTTTTTTTTCTGGGCAATGTAGTAAGAAGGAATATGGAAATCACCGACAAATTAAATAATCCCCCTGAAAATAAACAAAACAAACCACATTGCAACTAAGAAAATTCCATAAGAGGGAAACGACAAAGCTGGAGAGGGTCCATAATGATTTAAAATTCCACAAAGTTACCAAACTCCATAAAATGACGAAGAGAAGGAAATATTTTGATTATTATTTGCAGAAATTGCATGAGTTGCCATTCACTTACCAGCAGTGGTGAACAACACGCTGCATTCCAGTAGTCAGGTTGTCAAAGTGACCTTTTTTAATGTCACATGTCACGGAATTTCATGTCACACTAAGACAACATGACAGGACAGAGCCAAGCTTTCCTAATGCTTCCCTTTCACCTTCTCAGAAGTGCTTCCATCCTAGAGAAGGAGGTGGGGGTATGGGATATTCGTTGCTTGATGATTCAGTGACCACTCTAAAGAGAAAGGTCATGCAGCAAAACAGTTTGTGCGTTATAATTTCCTTTTTTTGAAACAAAACAAAACAAAACAAAACAAAACAAAACAAAAAAAAAACAGAAAAAACAAACCTACAAAATTGAAGTAAACCAGCAAAAGAGTTGTGGTGCCTTAACAGTAGGTGACAAGCACAGACTTGAAATGTCAGAGCTGCTTTGGAATGTCACTCAGATGCTCTATGCAGTTATCACTGTACATTTAACAAATGTAAACTACACGGAAATACCCAGTTCCAGCCCCAGTTTGCAGCTGGTGGAGACCACAGAAGGATTGTGCAAATAACAGACTCCTCTTCAGAGACACACAGTGTGGCTTACCTGAGCCTAAAATGTGCAAACTTGGTCTAGTGAAAGGTGTCCCTGTCCACGGCAGGAGATTGGGAGTAGGTGACCTTTAAGGTCCTTTCCAACCCAAACCATTCCATGACTTTATGAATCTATGAAAGCAGCTTTCATCTGTGCCACTACTGGCACTGAATAGAATCACAGATAGGAGGTCACAAGAATGTCCATTCATGATTTCTCAGATCATTTTGTTGTTCTGTTTGAAACAGTAGTACTGAAACTCTGACATGAAGAAGGCCTTTGATTTGGTACTTGATTTTTCGTGTTCTTCATGGCAATGTAAATGCACAGCAGAAAATGGTTAAAATGAATAAAATTACATCAGATCTTTCCTGTTTTAAATGTAACAGGCAGATGGCTATTTTTATATATGATTACTATGTACAGTATTACCAGTTCTTTAGTTAATGTAAGAGTAGTTCATAATTCATGCACAGATGCATATTATATTTCTGTTGTCAAAGATCTGGATACAAGCAGATACAGCAGAGAAAACATGCTTGGTAGCATTTAATATCATTTTCCAAACTTGTGCTATTAAATTAAGTTTTCTCAAAAAGAAAAAAACCTCATCCAAGTCCAAATAAAAAGCAAAGGGAAATTTGTAAAGATTAGCCTTTAGAGAAAAGGACCATCTGATCTTTTTGCTGGTATTTCCATCAGTGTCCATATCACAGAATCATAGAAGAGTTCGGTTTGGAAGAGACCTTAAAGATCATTTCATTCCACCCCCTGCCATGTGCAGGGACACCTTCCACCAGCCCAGAACTTCATCCAGCCTGGCCTTGGACAATTCCAGGGATCCAGGGGCAGCCACAGCTTCTCTGGGCAACCTGTGCCAGGGCCTCCCCACCCTCACAGCCAAGAATTTCTTCCCAATATCCCATCCAACACTGCTTTCTGTCAATTGGAAGCTGTTCCCCCTTGACCTGTCCCTCCAGGCCCTTGTAAAAGGTCTCTCTCTGTCTTGTCAGCTGCTGAGGGGAGGAATTTTCCATAGTTCAACTCCAATTAAATTCAGAATAATCTGAATGGGAAATGGTTCCTGTGAATACCTCGTTGGTGGGAGGAGCTTCAGACAACACTAATGCTCTATTACCTACCAAAGAAGTGAGCAGAAACAAGGAAGTTGATTTCATTAGTTTTGCTGCTCATGTAACAAATGGTCAGCTTTGGGACTGGGTTTATCTTCTACTTCATGAATAACACTCTGTTCTTCTTTTTCTCTGTTAAAACCAGAAAGGCCAGATTGTACCATAATTTAGATTACCAGCAGGAAATTCTAACTGAAAGTCCATTTTTCTTAGATGCCTTAATGGATTATGTAGTTGTAGGAACTTATGTAGCTGTAGGAACCCTTTCCTCATACAGGGTTTTATGTTCTTTGAGAGCAGAGACACAGCAGAATCTCATTCCTGTGGATCTGAGTAAAAGCAAGGAGTCTCCTCCCAACTGTGTGCCCTGCAATGAGGCAGGGATAGCTGTTCATCACTATCCAGAGGCATGGAAACAGAAGAGAAACCCAGAGAGCAGGAAATAACCTGGATGGTGTCAGTTTGTTAACCAGACTGTCAGAGGAGCTGGACATGGTGTCTGTACCTCAGTGGTCATGACTGATAGAGTTGGGGGGATTAAACAAAAATAAAATAAATAAATAAAGGTTGGCATGTAATTTATATTTCCCCTGATTCTACCTGGTTTGTGGTTTGTTTCTTTGGAAAACCCTCTGATGAGATATACCTGAATTAAAGCTTAAAGTCAGGCTTATATGGTTTGGAAGCTACAGGAGAAAATTGAAGCCCAGCAATTATGAAGATCAATACAGTATAGAATTGGAAAAAAAGCATGGAATTATCATGTTCAGTATTAGCCCAATACATTAATTCCATATAGCATTGGTTTATGTTCAAAACACTATCAGGGCATTTATTTTATTATAATTTGTAACTAAAAAATAAACCCAACACCCTTTTTTTGAGAAGAGAAACACAATACATTCTGTGATGATCAAGTTATAGCCAGAGCTGGGAGTGAAAGTGGTCAAAAACTTCCAAGAATTTCTCCTAAGTGTAGAGTCATGCCATTTTCATAGAGTGGTTTGGGTTGGAAGAGACCTTTGAAGATCCTCTAGTCCAACCCCAATCTTCTTTTCACCAGTTCTTTGACTAAATTGTCATTCCCTGTTCCCTGTACCTGCTCTCACTTCCCTTCCCTCCCAGCATTTTGGGATAGTTACATTGCCAGAACAGAAGCATGGAAATGTGTTTCAATCATAACAACTGGCTTCCAGCTGCTTTGCAAGGAGGGGTTCCTTCCTGCATGTTTATCCTTATTCATCCTGTAATTGTAGCAGAAAGTACTACAGGAGCTTTCAAAAACACCAAAAAGAACCTTTTGCATGTGTAGCAAATAATTTGCAGGCTTTAAAGGGAGTAGGTTTAATGATCTTGATTGGAATTGGAAATTTGATGCGGTAGTTTACAATTAAAATCTCAGAAACTTAATGAATTTGAGTAGTTTTATATGTTGAGTAATTTGCCTTGTTTGAACCAGGCTTGGCTAGATACAGTTTTTAAAACATGGACTTTGTTTTTCTGCATTTTACCTTTAGCATCTGCATTTCAGTATAGATTGCACTTTATTTCGAAATCAATGGTACACCCTGGAGAAACAGAAAAGCCATCATGTTTATAAAAACTCACACCAAAATTGAAATTATTCAGCAGTGGCTCAACAAGAAGCCACAGAAGGCTGGACCTGTTTTCAGAAATTTGGTTTCAGGAATAGATGTTCTGGGATCCTGAGGTCAGATCTCAGTGGGCTGATTGATCTCAATCCATTGGATGCCACAGCCTGAGCTGCAGATGAGAAAAGGTTGGTGGTTGTGATTGCCAGGAGGAGCTTCTCGAGGTGATTTTTATTTTTTTTTCTTTCTGTGTTTGCAACAATGGACAGAAAAACTAATACAGTTCAACGGTTTGAGTGTCCGTAGGTGTGTTCTCTCCAGTTTATTGTGGAATTTCATGCCTGTCAGGACCATCGAGAAACTGTTACAAACATCTTTTTATCACCCCCTTTGCAGATGGCAATGCTCAGAATGTGGGTATTTGTAGGACAGGTTGCAGAAATACCATTGAAAAATAAGTATTTACATTAGTGTCTGTAATGAGTTCACAAATCCAAACAATGTCTCTCCAAAGTCATTTCCTTCAGCTCCTCAGAGGAGGTGCTGAATAAATCCTCTGTTTTCCATCCCCACTAATTCAGTGGAAACTTACCCTTGAAAGATGAGCAAACCAAGCCCTAAATCAGAAACCCCAACAGCTCTGGCAACCAGAAGCAGTCCTGGAAAGGTACTTTCAACCCTCTGTGCAGAAGCCCAAAAAGCACTTTGAGTGTTAGATTTGCAAGTTCAGGGTTTAATTTATACCCTGGGTTGCTCTTGTGACAACCATTTGGAGATGCAGCCAGACCAGTGTCCTCACATCTGTGCCTGGCAAGAAGAGTCCAAATTTCACTCCTAATTCAGCTTCTCTGTGCTCATCTAAGGCTCAGCTGCCTCAGGGCTTGGGTATGATTTTGGCTTGAGTGGGATTTGGGCTGAGTGGCTGATGGAGGTGTAGCTTCCTGCTTGCTTGTGGGAAAATGTAATCCTAGTTTTCCAGTTATTGTGTGAGTTCCAGTCTGTTTCTGGGTTGTTTCTCCTGTGTCACAGATAAATCATTCTTTTCTTGGTGATTTGAGGGGTTACTGCTGTAACCAGTTATCCCAGTGATAGCAGCTCAGCTGGGATTCACTGATGGGTGCAAGGGTCTTGAATATAAAGAGGTGCCAACTGCTGGAAGGATCTTATCAGTCACTGCTCCCTCAGCTTCTCTCACTGTTTGAGCAGTCACAGAATCAGAGAATCATCACAGAATGGTTTGGGTTGGAAGGGACATTAAAGATATCTCATCCCACCCCCTGCCATGGGCAGGGACACCTTCCACTAGCCCAGGTTGCTCCAAGCCCCGTCCAACCTGGCCTTGGACACTTCCAGGGATCCAGGGGCAGCCACAGCTTCCCTGGGCAACCTGTGCCAGGGCCTCCCCACCCTCACAGGGAAGAGTTTCTTCCTAATACCTAATCTAATATTTCCCTTTTTCAGTTTGAGGCCATTCCCCCTTGTCCTGTCCCTCCAGGCCCTTGGAAATAGTCTCTTTCCATTTTTCTTATCAGCTCCTTCAGGTCCTGGAAATCACAATCAGGTCACACTGGAGCCTTCTCCTTCCCAGGCTTAACAATCCCAATTCTCTCAGCATTAACAACAGGATGCTAAATTTGCATTGCAATGTGTAAAACTCAGATTTTCCCCAGCAGACTTCTGAGTTTGGAAAAGGGGGAGCTCAAAAATGAGGGTGTGCTCAGACAATATTTTACTGTGTCTGGGATTCTTACCAGGGCAATCTGTGCAATTGTAAAACTCATGATAGAAATAGGAATGAAAAAAAATAGTATGTGTTTGCATTATGAATCCTCTAAAACCACTTTTTGGCCAATAATATTACCATGCTCTCAGGAATCTGTGTGAATCTATTTTCCTTTATCCACAAATGTTAGGAAACTAGTACCAGACAAAACTCTTTTTTTTTAACAAATGTTAAGATTTTGGTCATGGAAGTAACCTTTTTTTGGTGCTGCATAAACAGAGTTTCATGAAATACATGTGTACTGTCCCATCTCTCTGTAATGAAAGCGTTTCCCAAATAACAGTGATGTGCACAGCAGCAATGCACTGCTCTCTGCAGTGTTGTTTGGAGCAATGGTATCCAGCAATTCCTCAGTGGCTGAGGCTTTGCTTCAGTCTTTTGTGAGGGAGTTTTATGCTCCAAGTTGGGGAATGACAACAATACTGCCAGACTCCCAGGAAAAAAGAGCTCAAAGCAGTCACTCCTTTGTGTGTCGGTGTAGCTTGGAGGAAGCTTTAGGCACGGCAGTAAAGCAAGTAAAGCTGAATTATGCTGCTCTAAAGATGAGGGACCTGAATCACAAGAAGTGACTAGTGGTAGAAGGAAGGGGCAGGTGACTCCAGAAGGTCCTGAAACAGGTCTTGGTGCAGCAGCAGAGGAGGCAAGAACAAGGTTGGTAGGTAGGTGCACCCCCTCATGTCAGGAGTTGACTCCCTGTCATGAGGATTGGCAGCATGCAGCAACCATTTTTTTAGCAAATTAGTTATAAAGGGCCACTGTTTTGCTTTAAAGAGGACCCAAAAATACATAAACATTATGGTTTTGGTCCCAAAGATCCTAAGATGTAAGTAGACTTTACTAATATTATCGTTCAACCATGAGGCATAGTTGGATATAGCAGTTCTAATTTTCCCTGACACCGACCCAAATCGTTGGGAACAAATTCATGCTTTGTCACTTTGGTATCTTAATTCTGCAGGTGACATGAAAACAGCTTTCACTCATTATAACATAACTTGAACTGAAAGTAATCAAATACTTTTTGGTATAAAATGTGGAGAAAGATATGATGATGAAATTACATTGTAAAATTTGAGCATTACTGAGATTGCCATTTGCTTTCAAAGGCATTCGGATCCTTATTGCTCTTTTACAGAGGGAAATCAAACTGAAAATCAAAGACATTTCTTCCAAACCCAATTTTTATAAGTGTTTCAGCTAAGGGAAAGAGAGTTCAGAGTCAAAGAAAAACCCAAAAGTTTATTTACTCTTTCCTTTTTGTACATGCATATGTATAGGAATTTGTACTTAAAACAGCTGAAAGGCTGTACTGTACTTCATGTGCCCTTCCTTTTTTCTAAGCTTTTAGACTTGCAGCAATCCATGAGAGGCAGCATGATGTCATTATAATCACAGAACAATTTTCTTCCTTCTGGAAAGAAACGCATTGTTCCCCCTCAATGAAAGAAAATTGAAGCTTTCAGTGTTGCAAATAAAACAAAATACATTCAGGTTGCTGTTTATCCTTAATTACTGCAGGTCTCTGAGAAGCAAAAAGTGTTCCATTTCAAAAGCAAACATCTTTCCTTAGTCTTTGTTCTGCTAAAAACTGTGGGTTTGGTGTTGTTGCTCCCCACCACCTGCCCAAGGTGTTGCATGTTTGTGTGCATGTGTGTAGATATTTTGTTGTGATTTGGGCAGCACCAACATGGCACGTGGGGCTCTTTCGGGCACCAGGACTGACTGGTCCCTGAGTGGTTTTGGGTCAGGTAATCTGAAGTACCAAAGTAACTCCCTGGGGTGACACACAGTGTCTCATCAGCATTCAGAGCCAGTGCTGAGGGGGGAAAGGGAAGGGGTAAGGTGGGGAAATCACTCAGAAGTAAGACAGGATAAAAGGAACATGCTGAGAAGAGAAGGCAGTTGTTTCCTAATTGAGCTGGGGAGGAAATAAAATGGCCTGTGGCAAACTCCCTCTGATCCATCCTGCCTTCATACGGAAGGATGGTGCTGTACCTGTGAAGTTGTCAGCCCAGTGATAACCCATAAGAACAGTCACAGCTGTCTTTATGTTGCAGGTGGTTAAAAACCACTGTCATCCTTTGCAACATTTGCTATGCAAGCACCAGTGCTCAATAAGGGATTTACACACGTGCTGGAACTTTCTGCCCGAGCGGTTTTTGTTCCTTCCTCAAACCAGGACAGCATTTGCACTCTGTGCAGTTGGTATGTGAGGTGGGAAGGGTTGGATCTCACCTTCTCGTGGGGTAGGTGAATGCTGTGAGGAAAACTGAGAGCTCAGTTGTCCCCATGGTGATGTTTTGACTCCAAAAGACTTATCCTGAGGTTTCCTAATGGCTGTGGGAACTGGAGGCCCCAGTGGGGGTGAGCCAGCTGAGACTGAAACACAAGTGTCTCTGATGGTCTCTGATGTTGTCCTTGCTAGAGCAGCCACCTTTTCATCCTTGTGGGATGTTGTCTCCATTCCTTGGCAAAGCACAGCTTTAGCACCTCCAGTTTATGATATTTATGTCTTGTATTCTTATGATATGCTTTCCTTGGGCTCAGATTTATTGTTGGCCACCTGCTCTGAAAATCAGTGGTCTGCCTCCTGCAAGAGCCAAACTGCCTTGACTAGAAGCTGAACCACCGAGGAAAGGTTTGATTTCCTTTCTAGATGGCTCTCAAGAAGTTATCCAAGATTTTTAGGTGGATGACTGACCTAGAACCTGCTGATTTGACTCGTTTTTCTGCCTTGATCTTAAAAGAGAACGGAGAGCTGTGAGTAACCTTGTCCTTACTAAATTAGTGCAATTGCTTATTCTCTGTGAACCTGATTAGGTCAGAGTAGGTTAAAATTAGATGTTAAGAAGAAATTCTTTACTGTGAGGGTGATGAGGTCCTGGAACTGGCTGCTCAAAGAAGCTGTGGCTGCCCCCTCCCTGCAAGTGTCCAAGGCCAGGTTGGATGGGGCTCTGAGAAACCTGGTCGAGTAAAGGGTGTCCTTGCCCATGGCAGGGGGGTTGGAGCTGGATGATGTTTAAGGTCCCTTCTAACCCATCCCATTCTATGATCCTGTGATTTGTTTTCTAGATGTCAAAAGAGATCACCAATATGGGAATACTTGTTTCTTCGAGGCTGAAATTAATTTCAGGGCCACAAACACAGAACCCAGTGTTAGTTGCACGTGGCAGCTGCTTCCTTACTCCTTTGCTGCAGCAGTGGTGTTGTGGCTTTTCTGGGCTGTAGTGGGTGTGTGAACACCTCTGGTATGGAACAGATGAAGGTTAAGAACTTGCAGCTTGTGTAGCACAGGGAGGGAGGGCTTTAATCCTGAAAGACAGTGTGCATGGAAGTAAACTGGCTGAAAAGTCATTTCAAAGGAGGAAATAAGGCTTATTGTCTGCAAAAATGAAAACCTACTTGCAGCAAGTTCTGAGCTCACTGTGAAATGCAAAGCTTGCAGGAAACACTGAACTGGGTGGAGAACTAGGACCCGGGTTGAAATAGCTTTCAATCCCTATTCTGCGAGTGGCCATGCTAATTAAATCCATAATATTCTTTGTAAAACCAAGAAGACTCGTGCTGTATCTCAGCCAGGCCAACAGAGTGACTAGTTTTACATCAAGTGTGAAATTAGGTTTAGTGTGTCTGAATTTTACCTCTGGGGAAAATGTGCTGCAACTGCAAGTTAGTAGGGCACAGGTCATCTTGTGTGTGTTCCAAACTACACAGGGCTGCTGTTCTGGCAATAGAAGGTAACATGATTGTAGTTTTGTACTTGCCATGAGATACTAAGTTTGCCAAATGTACAAGGATCCACCTTCAAATAAAATAAATACCTCGGCTTGCTAAAAATGTTTGCGTTGCAGGGATACTGGATTCAGATTTATGATAAGGAATGGAAAGTATTGAATGTAAGAACATTTAATTTCTTGGACCATGTAATGTGGTATTATTTTGTTTAAATCCAGAAAACAAAAATATGCCCTGATGATTGCATAGCACTGATTTATTTTCCTTGCATTGTATTCAAATTCTGTAAAACTCCTGTGGACTTGGAGGGTCATTTGTTCTTTCCTTGTCTGTAGGAAGTTTCGTGTAGTTGAACAAATGGTTTGCAAAACAAACCTATCATGAGATTTGCTTCAGTTTTATCACAATTACTTGAATATTTCTGTCTTACTAAAAATAATGTAATGTGTACAAGACAACTGTACAGAACTATCTGTTTAAATCAGGCTCATGTTTTAATCCCTTAGAACAGGTGAGAATGCATAACACAATCAGCCAAGCCACAGAAACGTACTGTAACTAAATTTCCAATTTAAAAAGACATGAAGTGCTTTGATTTGTATTTTAATGGGCTTTTGAAAAAAACACTGTTTTGTAATTACAAGCTCAAAACTGCTTAAAAAAATTAAATGACATTTTCTTTCATTCCTCCCCCCCCTTATTTTTTTCACTTGGACTTACAGCTACACCCCTTTTCTTGAGACATGGTGAAAACACAGGACCTCCATCCCTACCTTAAAAGCCTTTTTTTAAAAAAAAAAAAAAAAATTGTTTTTAACTGCTTCCAGCATGGTTTACCTGCAATTCCAGCATCAGCCTTGAATTTGGGGGGGGATTGTTTTGTTTAACTGGTTGGTAGGAACAGAGAAGAGGGAATAAACAGGCTTTTTGTTATTATTGTCTCTAAACCAGCCTGCAGACCAGGTTTCATTAGGAAGCAAGGAGGTTGAAAAGAGCTGGCTGCAGCAAGTTACTTGTTGCCTAGTGACACCATCAGACCTCTAAACTCAAGGCTTTTTAGTTCCTTTAACCCTCTCCAGTCCAGAATCTGTGTTTAATTTCTGAGCAGTTCCTTTTTTGACCAGCAAAGAACCTGCTTTTTTAAACAAAAGCTGCACTGTGCCACTAGATGCCAGTAAGAATCAGAGAGAGAGGGATGGACAGCTTGCAAGGGAAATTAAAATATAACTCTTTGATGTAGGTCTAAGATAATTGTTTATGTCCTCTTCCAGCACAGCTGAACCTGAAAATGCCAGATAGAAAGGTAACATATAAATACAAGTGTGAGGCTGTTTTTGCAAACAACATCCTGTCAATGAAAGATAAAAGGAGCACCTTCTAGTCACTGGTTTGACTCCTGATACCTATTAGTCCGTGTTTCTTTCCAGGTCACGTGTGTGATAAGCTGTTTTCTGTGGTTTCTGTTGCTTGGCCATAATGTGCCCATTGTTGATTTGGGCAAAATTCCTTTTCCTTTTGTAGAAGTCAGAAAACGTACTCAAAGCCCCCCTAATTAATGAGTGGGGTGGACGTTTGCTGGTAATTGCCAGGGGGAGGTTGCAAGGCAGAGGTTGTGTAACTATGTCTCATAGTGCAATTATTTAGTTATTTAATTACTACTCTCACTGATAGTTACACTTGAGCTTATAGTAAGAAATAATCAATTTTATAGGATGTGCTTTCATATCAGAATAATTTAGGTAACTTCAGGTTTTGCTATTTTTCCTGTTGACTTGTAAGTTTTTCTACCGAGCTGTGTTTTGAAAGACTGTAGGACACTTAGAATCATAATGAAAACTTCATGGCTGAGCTGCTTTGGTTCCTCAGATTACTATCTCTGGGAATGATTTTTTAGCATGACTAACTGTTGCAGCAGACAGATTTGGAAATTATTTAAATCTGGAATAAATAAATAATTAAAAAAAATAGCACAGATATTGTGAGTGAAATCTTCAGTCCAGATTGACCAAAACAATGATACTTGGAAAAATCTCTTTCCTATCAGAAAAATACATACTAGATGCATATAAAAATTGCAAAATTAGGGTCAAATGCAGAGAAATGCATGGATTGGGACTGGTTTTTTGCCAATCTGTTCCTGTTTCCTGTAAAATATATGAGTTACTCTGTTACTCTTTCCTGTGAGGTAGCTGGCAATAAGAAACCTGAAGGCCAAATAGGATCTGTAGGGTCACAGAATCATTTAGGTTGCAAAAGCCCTCCCAGATCGTTGAGTCCAACCTGTGACTGATCCCCACCTTGTCCCCCAGCCCAGAGCACTGAGTGCCACATCCAGGCCTTCCTTGGACACCTCCAGGGGTGAAGACTCCATCACCTCCCTGGGCAGCCCCTTCCAATGCCTCACCACCCTTTCCAGCAAGAAATTCCTCCTGATGTCCAACCTGAACCTTCCCTGGTGCAGTATCTCTGACAAGGTCAACCTCTGCCCTCCACCACCTTCCCTGAGCCTCCTCCAGCAGGCTCCTTCACCCTGAAGGCCTTTTCCCCTCTCCTGAGGGACCAAATCACTTTGTTCCCCATGTGCCTCTCCATTAATTGCCATTTTCCACCATTTTTTGCTCATCACTTAAAGAGAAATCAGATTTCTAAGCTTGCTAAAAGGATGGATCTGCGTGAAATGAAACACCTTTTCAAGGCCCTCTGTGGGCCAGAGGAGCTTTCAGGTGTTCAGGTATAACACCTATATAATGTCTGCATTTGGGTAGAAATAATTTGCAACTTGCTAGAAAGGACAGGGTTGCTGTCTTATTTATTGCTTTACTTTTTTCTCCGGAAAACTTCTTTCCTGAGTAGGATTACTGGGAAAGAAGGGGTTTCACTGGCTTTCCAAAGCACAGAGAAGTGAATTCCTGGTCCCTAGGGTTGGGTGAGTTACAGCAGCACTGTGTCAGGGCTTGAGAACATCTTCTTCACCACCCTGGCTCACATCTGGAAGACATGCAGAGGCATTGATTTGGTGGTACAGCTGTAAGAACAGCCACAGGTTGGACACAGACAACTTTGGAGACCTTAAGGTGAGAGAAATAGGGGAAAAAAATTTTATTAATCCATCAATTTTTTAATCCATGCCAATCCAAAAGTGTGAAAATCCAAAATTTTGGCTTAGACTGGCTGAAAAAAGATACACCTGTAAGACTGATTTTTAATAGAATTACCTGTTCCGAGGGCTCTGAGCCTTCTGTGTCTAAATGCAGTTCACACAGATGCAGTTCAAATACCAACTAAATGCAAATTAAATCTGAAAGAAGAGAGAAACTGAAGCTTCTGCTCCATGAATTTTATTTTCTGCTTTTGTAGCCTGTTCTTTTTTGGTAGCTGCTGGTTAGCAATTAAAATGTGATTAGCATATAATGGTAACTGTTAATGTGGAAGCATTGAAATCCTTTGTCCCAGTGATTGCTTTCTCATTAGCAGCGAGAATTATAGTGTGTAGCCAAAGCTTAGGAGCCGTGGAATGCTGAAGTTTCCTTTCAAATCATGGAAATTGGTGATTTCTGTCACAGGATTTGGACCTGCAGAAGGAGAATTATTATAAAAAGCAAATGTACAACTTCATTTGGAGTATAAATTCACATGGGAATAAGAGTAGAGAAAGGCCTACTGACAGGAGTTAGGGATAAAAGGAGTTTCTTAGGAAGCAATGTTAAAAGTTTATTAATTAGATAGTTTAATTAGAATAAATATGTCAGGGAAGGGGGAAATACCATTTCCTTCTCTAAAGAAAGTAACATAAAAACATCAGGGAGGGCAAAAAGCTGTTAAGATCAAGGAAAACGTCAATACAAATTGATCCCAAACACATTTAGCCTGGAAAATGGAAGAAAGCTTCCAGGCATCAGCAGAAAGTAAGTTCTGAAACTGCCTTTCCAGAGAGAGCAGGGTGGCTGCAGAAGAGACCTGTGTGATGTTTCCTTGGTCTGTCAAAAAGTTTATATGTTGTTTCCTACTAAAACAGAAGCCAGTGGTGGGTTATCCAAGAAAATCCCTTCAACCTCCACTTTTTTCTGAGCTGTTGTGTGAACTGAATGAAACTGAGTAACAGAAATAGCTGGAAGCTCCATTCATGCAGATTGTATCATTATTTAATAAGTGAACTCTACTGCTATTGCAGATTTAAGATATGACTTCAAAGTTCCCATCCCAAGGAGGCTTTTTAAAGGACTTACTGACATGGATTATAGCTTTGTGTGCCAATAAAACCCCAAGTTATTGATCAGGTAACTTCAATATTTAGCTATGATTTTCCAGTTAGGTGTTTTGCTCTTTGTCATGATTATTTTCCCCCTTTCTTTGGCTACGTGAACTGCTCATTGGAAATAGGAGACAATTTTTGTGTCCTAGAAAATCTACAATTTAAAGTTTCTTCTCTCATCCTTCAAGAAGGTATCTATAGGATACACACCTGAAACGAGTCTGGCTTGAAAGGTGTGTATCATGCCCAGCTTTCCACCCACAATATTTAAATAAATTACTACAAATATATGAGATTTTAAAATGAAACTGCATTTTGAAACAAGTGGGGCATTTGGACCAGTTCAGAACACCTTTTAATTTTTTTTCAGGAGGAAATAAAAATAAAACTTAACCCCTATGAAGTTTTCAAAGTTTCTTTTACAAATTAATTGATTCCAGTGAAATACCATTTTCATTGCACAGTTGCTGACTGGCTCTATCCATATCAGTGAACAACTCACGTTCCTCAAATAGTTCTGCCTTTTTTATTGTCTGGACCATCTGCTGTGCTGTGAGCAGCTACTATTTTAAGCCTCTTCCCTTTAAGTACAAGTTTCAGATTAAATAAAGCCTTTGTAAAAGCTGAAATTATTGCCAAAGCATGATCATCGGTGTTGATGTGCTTTTGTGGTGTTTTGTTTTTTTTTTTTTAAAAGCCTTTTCAGAAATTTCAGGCAGTAATGATAGCACATCCCTTCCAATGATCACAGCGTGAGGGACAGGATGATGTAATCATTCCTGAACTCTCTC
Organism: Pachyramphus minor; assembly: GCA_013397135.1. NCBI lineage: Eukaryota > Metazoa > Chordata > Aves > Passeriformes > Tyrannidae > Pachyramphus > Pachyramphus minor. Next base: position 296,111 of record VYXB01006851.1, read on the forward strand.
TGAGGATGCATTTTAATATGTTGGTTACAAATCATTTGTTTTTAAAAAAAAACCAACTTGCTGTGGTGAAAACCTCTCAAGGAGTCCAGTTATTTGTGACAATGTTACCATAAGAAACCAAAAACAGAGAAATTAAGGTTGGGGCAACCATTGTCCTGCATCTCTGATGGCACTGGGGCATTTGAAGGCCTCCACGCCTTCCCCACATCTAGGAAATCATCTGGGATGAAGACTTTAATGGATGCTGGTGGATGAGAGGCTGGACAAACTTCAAACTGACAAAGAACAGGGCTAGATGGGATATTAGGAAGAAATTCTTGGCTGTGAGGGTGGGGAGGCCCTGGCACAAGTTGCCCAGAGAAGCTGTGGCTGCCCCTGGATCCCTGGAAGTGTCCAAGGCCAGGTTGGACAGGGCTGTGACCATCCTGGTCTAGTGGAAGGTGTCTCTGTTTCACCAGGTGTAGAGAGCAGGTAAAGATACATTTTATAGGTGCAGTGGTGGGTTGATCATAAGAGGGTCTGTTCAGGCAGAAGAGGAAATATATTGAAAGGAAAGAGAAAATTAAAGCCTTTAATATGAGTCAGTTAAGTTTCAGGTCTAACATGTTTTATTTTAGGTCAAAACTGTAAGCTAGGAACTAGATTCAGCTGTGATAGTGTTGTTGCCTGATTCCCAGTAGTATGACTAGACAGTTTTTCTTATTTCAAACCCAGTTGACTGGACTGGAGTTGTTCCAGTAATGTCAGTGGGCCTTTTCCAACCTTAATGGGGCTACAATCTGATAGTGCAAGGGAAACAGTGTGGAGGTTTTGGTATAGCTGTTGTAATGGTTTTTGTCTGAGAGGATACATCTGGATATGAATTTGAAAGTCAAATGAAGTGTTTGCTTTTAATTTTTAGCTAATGTCCTATGTTAAAATGGCATAAGCAGTTGATCCTAGCATGAAACCGAGGACAATGTAGCTGCTTACCCTTGGAAATGTGTGTGGTGTAGCTTTGCAGCACTTGTAACCAGAGGAAATGCTCACTGTAAATCACACTTACGGTTAATGTCCAACCCAGGGGTAAAATGATGTCAGCAGAATTGTTTTAATGAAAAGTGTTCTTTTTTTCTCTGCCAGGGTTTTATTTTATTACAGGTTCCCTTCAGATTTCTTCAGTACATATGTATGTGTTGATTGTCTTCTATTTGATGCATTAATCTAAAGCTGGAAACAGGGTATATCCAGCAGTTCTTCCCTTGCTTGAAAACTCGAAGATTAAAACTGTGAATTACCTAAACAATATCCACTAATGCTTCTTTTAGCTGTCTGTGAGCACTGAAGCAGAGTGTTAATTTATCCCTCACTACTTGAAAACTTAATGCATTGTGCCTTGGTTTATTTGCCCCATTTGTGAAATTGCCATGGAATGTTTTGCAAATAAAATGCTCTGTCACTGTGATTTCAATAACTTAGTGACACACAGAAACATGACAGAATTTTATCTGTTTTCTTCTGTATCCCAAGTGGGCAAAATATGCTAACTAATGTGCTGCTCAATAAGCCTATTTTTAATATACGTAGAAGTAGGTTAAGCAACTTCAGCATTTGTCACTAACATGGTGGAGATTAGTGCATTAAATGCACCAAGTGCCAGGGTGTGAGGTTTTTTTTCTAGTATCTCAGCTCTGTTAGTGCTGTACTCTTGCTGCTCACATGTGATAGTTGTTGGTGCTGTTGTTCCACCTACACCTGTGTGTAGCAACACACACCTACTTCTTGCAAAATCTGCATCTCTCAGCACTTCATCTGCTTCCAGGCTTCAGCAGGAGTGGTGCATGTCAGGACTTGAGAAGGTGGCTGTCGAAGGAAATCAGCACTTCTGCTCTAAGTAGAGCGATTGGGTTTGGAGATGACACGTAAATACCTGTGTTTCTAGACCTCCACTCCATCTGAGCAATGAGATCTGTGCCTGCCACCCTGTTCTGGCTGAAGCTGTGGAGTCCTAATTGAAGGGATTAACTACTCATCTGATAGCTTATTTTGTGATAGTTTTTGATTTTTGCATCAGTTCCAGGTCCTACAATTTCCTCAAATGCTTCAATATTTGATTCTAAGGATACCCTGGCAGAAGAAGCACTTTTTCCAGATGACAACTTGAAAATCACGATGATTGTATTGGCATTACTAATGCTAGATAAGGTATAAAATACTAGTAATTTATTCTGGCAAGTCATATTTTGTTCCATCTAAATGCATCATCCCTCAGCAAGCAATTAAGGACTTTAAAATCAGGTTATCAGGTATTTTCTGTACATGATTTTGACTGTGAGACAAATAGATATGGATTTTGGGGCCATACAGCAGAAAGAGGGAGCTCTTCATATTCTTCATTTCTCGTGTGGTCTGTTAGTTTCCAGGTTTCCTTTCTGTTTGGCTGTTGTTTTTGAGAGATAATAAACAGATGATATCTAAGTAAATAGCAATGAATGGCTCTTGACAGCTTTATTATGGCTATTATGTTTTGGTACATTGAGTTTTTAATGAAATAAAATATGGCAGATTGCCAAATTGTGTGATGATAATTTCAGGAAGCTGTAAACAGGTTACTCAGTTGTTCATAATTGCTGCAGGTAATTTAACATTCGGGAAACTTCCACCCACTGATAGTAATTAAGATTGCATTTTGTGTGTGTTGATTATGAGTATCTGATCAAGAGAATCTCTCTTTTCTGCTTTCATGTGCTATTTCACACTTAGTATTTTACTCTGCTGGCAGCAAATCTTGCCTTCTTATTTCACATCGTGGAATGTGCCAGTGGAAAATATTGTAACAATATGTAATCTACCTGTGAATAACCTCACTGCATGTGTCTGGACTTTCAGTGTCAGACAAAGCTGAGCTTCTGCTTAAAAGGAAATTTTCCTTTATGGAGCTGCCTGGTGCAAAGCAATTGCCTGGAAAGGACACCTTTCAGCTCTGCTTTGGCCAACACAGAGCCGTCAGCATTTCCAAATCTTGCATTAAGGTTTCGTGGGAGAAAAGAACCCGGTAGTTGCGTGTGGATGCTGTCCAAAATAACCAGAAAAGGCAGGAATTTCCCACCTGCCATGGGGCCTGTGTGGGAGAAGGATGCAGGAGGGTTGGCAGCACGATCCAGAGGGAACATCCCCAAGGTCACTGGTAACAGGGAAGCTGAGGAAGGCTTGAGCCTGGGGAATGGCGCACCTGAGCAGACCATCTCTGCCCCAATTCCAGCCCAGGAATCCAGGCATCAGTGGCATTAGATGATCCTGCACAACCCAGCTGGGGAGAAGGGTAACTGTGTTACCCCAGCAGAGCATCCTCTGCCTCCCAGACTTGTGGAACTTGCTGGAGTAGGAGCCCAGGCCGGGAGAAGCGGCGCTGCCACGTTGCCACAGTAACGGCAGGGACCTGTCAACACCTCTTTCCCTAATAGTGACAAATGGTACTTATTACATCAGCACTAATTTCATCTGATCCCTTTCAGATGAAGATACTTAGTCCTTGCTGATCAAATTGTGTCGCTGTAATTACTGAGAACAGACCTTATTAAATGACAGCGCTCCTTACTCATTGCCTTGTCTCATGCCCGAGCTTATCACTTTTCCTGTTTCCCTACTTTTGATGGTGCTCTTGGCTGCCCTCAGGGCGTGTTCCTGATCCCAAAGTGGTGTCATTTTGGTTAGGCCCAAGACAGTGCAGGTCATGGGTAGGAGGCTGCATCTGGTTCTTGTATTTTAAAAGAATCAGAGCCAGACCTTCAGAGGACATGAAGCAAAACTGCTCAGTGTGTGTGGAACTTCACAGTCCTTGCCACAAAAAAAAGCAAATGTGCTGGTCCATGTGTTTGTAGTAACTAACCTAACTGCATTTATTGGAGAGCACATAGCCACAGTTATCTTCTTATTGCACTACTTGATGTTCCCAGTTTAACACAAGACTTCATAAAAGTGAAGAGAAATAATTACAGAAAATCACCAAGGAGGAGAAAAATGAACTGGAAATCCAGAGGATGCAAGCTGTTCTCTCTCACTGACCTGCAGGCTGGAGTCATGTGTATTAATTTTCTTCACCAGCTCCTGAACATACGGAGCTCTCTGGAGTCTGCAAGGGATGGGGAAGTCCCATGTTGTGAAGACAGTGATTTGCAGGGCATCAAGAAGCTCCACTCTCTTACTTGAGACTAAGTCCTATGAGAAGTGGCTGAGGGAGCTGGAAGTGTTTAGTCTGGAAGAAAGGAGGCTCAGGAGGGACCTTCTGGCTCTCTACAACTCCCTGACAGGAGGGTGGGAGCCAGGTAGGAGTTAACCTCTTCTCCCAGACAGCAAGTGACAGGATGAGAGGAAATGGCCTCAAGCTGCACCAGAGGAGGTTCAGGCTGGACATCAGGGGGAATTTACTCCCAAAAGGGGTTGTTAAGCATTGGAAGGGGCTGCCCAGGGAGGTGGTGGAGTCCCCAGCCCTGGAGGTGTCCAAGGAAGGCCTGGCCATGGCACTCAGTGCTCTGGGCTGGGGGACAGGGTGGGGATCAGGTACAGCTTGGACTTGATGATCTGGGATGTCTTTTCTAACTTTATTGATTCTGTGATTCTGTTCCATGATTCTATGATCAGGACCCCTTTGGCACAAACAAATTTGACCAAATGTGCTCTGCCCCTGAAGATGTTTGAATTTAAATTGGCTTCATGGTTTTCCTGTGCTGTCTGGTGTTGTTTGATGAGATTGCTTCTTTCTAGCATGCAGGTTTACTTCTTGATTTTTCCAGAAGCTGGGATGTCACATTTTCATTTGATGCCTTTCTGTTTCAGTATAAACAAAAGAGTGAATAGCAGCCTTCAGAAAAGGATGATCTTTTGTTGTGGAGCAATCAAACTGGGGGGAAAGGGAAGTTCAGCAGCATCCAAGTTAGCACTCAAGTTCTTGTACTGTTTTGAAAAAGATTACTCTGAAAAAAAAGTGTGACAAGTTGCACAGCAAGTCACAGGGCAAAAAGAGTTTTAAATAAAGATGCCCTTCATTTCTGCTGTTGTTTTAAAAAGGAGAATGACTTCTCCTTAACAGATGGCATATGACAACATATGTGTGACTATTCTTTTTCACAGTGTCATCATCTTGGTGTTACACAAAAAAAAAGTCAAGATTGCTGTTAATATTTCGTGGGCATCTCATTAATTGACCTAATAATTCAAGACTTCTGATTCTGTGCTTTTCAAGCCTGTGGAATTCTGTGTAATTCTGAATATAAGGAATAATAATGTTCACTTTGGTGTGATGTGATATAATAAATAAATCTGTGCAAATCCATTCACCTCATCATCCGAAAAAGCAGAGCAAATCATTAAAATTGTGGCAACTAGTCACAGCTAGCAACAAGTGGGAGATGCCAGAAGAACTCCTTCCCAGGGTGTAGATAAGTGTATTGTTGCTCATCTCAACCTTTATCAGATACCTTTTAGCAAAGTTATAGTTCGGGACAGTTAAAAAGTGTTTATTTGTTTTCAGGATGATAATTTATCTGTACCTGGTTCCCATGTAAAGGTGAAAGGGTTATGTTAGGGCATCAATCACTTCTCTGGGGAGCCTGTTTCTATATTTGACCACCTCCTCAGTAAAGAAATGCTTCCCAATGTCCAGTCTAAACCTCCCTTGGTGCAGCTTGGAACTATTTTCACATGTGCTGTCACTGGAGACCAAGGAGAAGAGATCAGAACCTCCTTCTTCACTTCCCCTCCTCAGGAAACTGCAGAGAGTCATGAGGTCACTCCTCAGCCTCCTTCTCTCCAAACCAGACAAGCCCAAAGTCCTCAGCTGTTCCCCACAGGACATTCCTTCCAGCAGCTTTGTCCTGCTCCTCTGAACACATTCAAGGACCTTCACATCAGCCTTATATTGCAGGTCCCAGAGCAGCACACAGAGCTCCAGGTGATGCACAGAGTGGGATAATCACTGTAACCAGCTGGTGATGCCATGTCTGATGCACCCCAGGATGAGTTTTCCCACACACTGCTGGCTCATGTTGAGCTGCTGCCACCCAGCACCCCCAAATCCCTTTCTGCAGGGCTGTCCTGCAGCTGCTCCTCTCCCAGTTTATCCTTGTGCCTGGTGTTACTCCGTAGTCAGTGCAGAATCTGGTGTTTTGACTTGATAAATATCATGCCATTAATCACTGCACAGTTCTCCACTTTGTCTACATCCCTGTGCAAGGCCTCTTGTCTCTCAGACTGTACCTCCCAGTTTGCCATCACCAGCAAACTTGCTAATAGTTCATCCAACTCCTGTATCCAGACTGCTGATAAATATATTGGGCAGAACTGGCCCTGGAACTGAACCCTGAGGGGCATCACTGGTGACAGTCACCCAGTTGTAGCCCCACCACAGCCCTTTGAGATGTGCCCAGCACCCAGTTCTTCACCCAGTGCACCATGAACCCACTCATCCCCCAGCTGGACAACTTGTCCAGAAAGGTGCTGTGAGGAACAGCATCAAAACCTTTCTAAAATCCAGAAAACTCCATCCATGAGGTGGATGATATTATAGAAGGATATCAAATTAGTTGAACAGGACTTTCCCCTTGTAGCCCATACTGACTGTGCCTGATGATTGCTTTGTTCTTTAATTGCCACGAGTCTGGTGTAAATTGGGCCAGGGAGAGAACCTGACGTTTCCAAGTGTCTGGAAGATGGAATCAGCTGTGTTTTTTATTAGGTCAACACTTGCAGCATTTTTATGTAGCTCATTTTCACTCGCGTTAAGGAAATCCTCTCGTAGGTAAAAGTGTACAAATAGTCCAGATTGCTGAATGCCATGAGCAGATTCCAGGCCTACTGTGCAATTTTTTATTTATATATTTTTTTTTAATCTTCATTTAATTACTGGAACATAACAGTGGTATTTCAAGGCAATGATATTTGGTCGATCCTCTGGGAAAAAACGCAGCCGCAAATCGTCTCAACACAAGAGCAGGTCAAATGGTAATAATCAAGTCATACTCATAACTCATTGGAAATAGACTGTTCTGAAATCGCTACCTGATACAGAACTAATGCCTCATTAATCAGAAATACATCAACCTAGGAACACTAGTTATGTCAGCTGGAATTATGAATGAGGTTGCAGAGCATGCCGTGTGCAGGGCTACATTTAGGTAGATGAAGTCTTGTATGGATGTGTACATGCTTAGAGGACTCGTTTTCATCATGGAAATGAACCCTGAAGTATTGAAAAATATGTTGTGTAAGAACGAAGCTCTGCAGCTTTACACATTCAGTGTAAAGAGCCTGAAAGAAGAACTCTCTTTGGGGTTTCTTGCAACACAGTGGATGACTTAATTTCAAAGAAGTGAATCACAAAGTCCTCCTTGTCACTGGAGAGAAGGGGGAACTTAGCACAGAAAAGACTTCAGGACTGTGTAACTTTTTTATATACACAAATATATATATGTTTGCCTAAACTGGCCTGCGTGAAGGGATTCTGCTCCTCTGTCCCCTCAGGTGAGACGCCCCCTGCAGAGCTGCTCCAGCCCTGTGGTCCCCAGCACAGGGAGCACATGGAGCTGCTGGAGAGAGTCCAGAGGAGGCACCAAGAGGATCCGAGGGATGGAACAGCTCTGCAGGGAGGAAAGGCTGGGAGAGCTGGGATTGTTCAGCCTGGAGAAGAGAAGCTTTGGGGTGACCTGATTGTGGCCTTCCAGGGCCTGAAGGGACTGACAAGAAAGATGGAGAGAGACTATTTCCAAGGGCCTGGAGGGACACAACAAGAGTGAATGGCTTCCAGCTGAAAGAGAGTAGGGTTAGATTGGATATTGGGAACAAATTCTTGACTGAGGATGGGGAGGCCCTGGCATAGGTTGCCCAAAGAAGCTGTGGCTGCCCCTGGATCCCTAGAAGTGTCCAAGGCCAGGTTGGATGGGGCTCTGAACAACCTGGAATAGTGGAAGATGTCCTTGCCCCTGGCAGGGGGTTGGAACTGGATGATCCTTAAGGTCCTTTCCAATCCAAACCATTCTACAATTCTATGTATTCCAGACCTTCCTTTTCCTGTGCTTTGGGCAGCATGCAATTGAGTTCCTGTACACAAGCCAAGCACCTACTGTGTTCATATGTGCTGAGTCAAATTTTAATCCTCACCCAGTCAGCAAAACTTCATCTCCAGGCTCAGCAAAATTGCACAACTTCCAGTTCAAATGTGGTGGAAGTCCAGAGAGTATAAGTAATACTTTTGTGTGCAGATGGACTGCTAGTGCTGAAGTCATTTAGTTGGTTGGTATTTCAGTCCAGCTCTGGAATATACCTCTGAAGTCCCTGAAGTATAAAACATGCAACTTATATCTATATATTTATTTAAAGTTTAGAATTATTGTTAGCTAATTATTATAGGCTTTGGTTTTAAAACCACAGGAAGATCATTCCAGCTGTTAAGTACTGAAATAGCAAATTCTTCCATTTCTTCATAAGTTCTTTTATGGATGGAAACATGACATGGTGATGGACATGTATTAAAACAATACAAATACTAACTTAGTCCTATTGCAAAATGTGATCAATAAACTCATTTATTTTCAGGTTCAGCAGAAAAACTGATTATCTAGTTTTGCCATGGTAATACTTCAGTCATCCTACCAGTGCAACAGTTTCAGAAATATTTGTATCAAAAATTAAACCTTCTCTAATTAAAATATTAAGCTCTTGATATTCCCACAGCATCCCATTTCTTACGTGTTCCTGCTTAATTATTTGCAGTGCTAAGACTGTTGGCATTTTTCTGGAAATTTTAGTCTCTGGCTGCAAGTTAGTTTACTTGGAATATGATACTATTTTTGGTCGAAAGAGGTAAAAGCAAGTCATGCTCCATACCTTTAACGCTGCTTTTCAGGATACAGTCTTTAAAAGAGCTGTCTTAGTTGACAGTCCTTTTATGATACAAAAATAAGTGATTTTGGGGTACCAGTTCTAAATAATGTGGTCCTTATGTGTTTTAAATGTTGTAGCAATGGTTGGTTTTATCAACCAATATTGTCTTACTACCTAATAAATGAAAAAATATGTAAGACTAAAAATTCAGAAGACCTGCTGGCTCTCCTCTTCTCTTTCCCTCTTTGTTTCAGTTTAATATGTGCTTTATGCACATTCTCTTTATGAGTAGCATTTCTGAGGAAAAGTCATTATGTTTGAGAAATATGTCCTTGGTAAAATATATGTGGCTTACTAAACATGGGAGAAAGAGGAAAGCACTGAGGGTAGATTAAAAAATACAAAACCATACAGGAAAATGTTCTGAATATGCTGCCTGTTATCTGAATGAACAAGATGGCTGATCTGGATGGGGGTTGCCCTTAATTTATGTTGCAACATATAATGTCATTTAATACGTATTCTAATCCTGACAGAAAGTCAAAATGTTAAAAGTAGTATTTTATGCCACAGGCGCGATTAAAGGTGTTCTATTGTTGAGGAACGAGGATCATTAATATTGCAACAGCTTTTAACACTACTTCACAAAAGAAGTTACTGATTAAGCATTTGCTAAAGGTCCTCAGCTCTTGTCATTTTTATTACACAGCTCTCAGGAGAATCCTCAGAGCACAGGAACCTTTTGTTTCAGGCCCTGAGTTGCTGGTTTTGTGCTCCATGGCACGGTCCAGCTGCCATAGCTGGTCACACAAAGGGTTGTGTTTAAATAAGTGGGATCTTAAATAGTAAATTTGGGGAGGTTGTGTCTGTAGTGTCTTATGCCAATGCCTAATTCAGGTGTTGTAACCACCAGCACAGCACTTAGACCTCAGTTAGGTCTGATATTTAACAGATGTAGAGTTACTAATACCAGCTGGGTGCATCAGGAAGAGCACTGCCAGCAGGTCAGGGAGGGGATCCTGCCCCTCTGCCCAGTCCTGAGAGGCACATCTGCAGGGCTGGGTCCAGCTCTGGTTCATCAGGACAAGAGAGACATGGAGCTGCTGGGCTGGGTCCAGGGAAGGGTGACAAAGATGCTGCAGGGATGGAGCATCTGTGGGAGCAGGAAAGGCTGAGGGAGCGGGGGCTGTGCAGCCTCCAGAGCAGACACTGAGAGGGGACCTCCCCCAGGTCTGGAGGGGCTGCAGGGAGGGGGCAGAGGATGCACCAGGCTCTGCTGGGGGGGCCCAGCAATGGCACAAGAGGAACAGGCAGGAACTGATGCCCAGGAAGTTCCACCTGGACATGAGGAAGAACTTCTTTGCTGGGCAGTGACCCAGCACTGAACAGATTGTCCAGTGGAGTCTCGTCACTGGAGATATTCCAGACCCATCTGGACACAACCCTGTGCCATGTGCTCTGGGATGGCCCTGCCTGAGCAGGGAGGTGGGACCAGGTGACCTCCTTCCAACCTGACCCATTCAGTGACTCTGTGTAACCAGCTGAAGAGATAAAGGTCTTCTTCTTGATTTGGAAACCTGTGATGTACTGGTCAAATATGAGATTGTGTCCTGATGTCAGAATAACAGCACTGAACTGCACTCCCTGCAATTTGTGTTTATTTGAAATATGCCTTTTATGGGAAACATCTGTGCTGTAGATCAGAAGGGAAGACACTCTGGTGTTGGGTTTCTCAGGAGCATTCTGTTGTGCAAGGGAAAGTTTACATGCAGAAGCAATGATTATTCTCATTAGAAAAGGAACTCAGTAAAGAAGAGAAGCTTCTGGTCAAACCAGATGCAAAATCCTCGGTAGCAGGGGGAAAAAAAACCTCTGACTTTCAGCTTTCACTGAAGAGGGGCTGTTCATCAGGAACTGTAGGGATAGGATAAGGAGCAATGGGTTCAAACTGAAAGAGGGGAAATTTAGGTTAGAAAAAAGGAAGAAATTCTTCCCTCTGAGGGTGGTGAGGCACAGACACAGATTTCCTAGAGGAGCTGTGGCTGCCCCTGGATCCCTGGAAGTGTCCAAGGCCAGGCTGGACAGGGCTTGGAGCAACCTGGGCTCGTGGAAGGTGTCCCTGCCCATAGCAGGGGGTTGGAATAAGATGATCTTTAAGATCCCTTCCAACCCAAACCATCCTGTGATTCCAACTTTGTATTTGAGTGAGACTTTTTCCGGCTCTGTTATTAAAAGCTGAGGGCTCATCTCAGACAACTTTGACCGTGCTGGAAGAAGGTCCAGAAGTTGTACCCTGGTGCTGGAGCTCAGCCAGCCCAAAGGAAGCCAAATGAAAGGCAAATATATTGCTTTATAAATGACCTACTGTGCATAGGATGTGGTCTGTGGCAAAATGTGCACCAGCAAGAAAAGAGAAATAAACTAAAAACTTTAAATGGAGAAACAAATATAGAAGATTCCCACTGCTCAATATTTTACCCTGTCTCAGAGATATGTCGTATTTAGATGTCTGATTTGCTTAAAATCAGAGTGGAATAAATCTTAACTACTTACAAAGGATTACTGAAGCATCCTTCTTGGAAAAGCATCCCTAAAAAAAAAAAAAAGAAGTAGTTAAGAATAATTGTGCCACAAAATTAAGATCTAGATAGTTTTCAGCACTTTAAAACTCAAATGAAGTTGTCTAGTTTGAATCTAATCCTACATAATTTTCAAACCTCGTGAAAATCTTTTTGAAAAGAAAGGAGAAGACAACCCTTTTTATCTTTAAAGGGGAAAAATCATGAATAATTTCGAGTAAAAAGTCAGTTCTAAGATTGTGGGATCTTGCTAATGCATTGTGAGCAGAAAAAAACAGCGAAATTGGATAAATAAATGATTTGTTATAAATTATTTGCAGGGAGTGGTGCATCTTCTAGTTACCTGTCTATCTTGCTGTCTTGCATTTATAATGATTTTTTCCTGCTTTTGTTGCTGAGGGGCTTCTTCATTTTGTGAGGATTTGTTGTAGTTTCTCAATCAGGTGAAAATAAATAATTGGTGTGTTATATTCCAATTATAGAATGAAAAACCACATGAAAGGCATTACCCACATAAACGAATTTGTTTAATTGTACAAGAGGAGGAGAAGTTGACATGGCTGAGAGCTGAATTTGGGAATATTCATTAAATGTCAATGGGTCCATGGGTCAACATCCAGGTTCAGTTATAACTCTGTGTAGAAAATCACACACGTGCTGAGTTTGAGTTCCCACAATCTGTGGCAGATATAAAGCATTTACCACTTTTCTACAAAATATTTCATTGGGCCATGGATGAATGTTATCTAGGAGTCTTCCCAACCACTCCTGGTCAGGCAGAAGTGCAAAATTACCCACAATATCCTACATAAAAGAAGGGTGTATGGTAGATAGTGGTGGCACAGTTTGATCCCAGTTTATTTGTATTTTTCCAAGCAGCTGTCAGTAAATCTCTTTCACATACCAGCAGAACAAGTACATTTTAAATATATAATGGACAAACTTACAGAGAAGAAAGAGGACCATGTAAACATGTCTTTGAGAAAAGTTTCCTTAAATAAGGACAATTTCTGCAAATTTAATGAATTCTGACTTGTCTCGGAGTTTTAACGCCACAAATGCTGTTCAGAAGTGTAATGGATCACCACACAAACACAGAAGCGCTGGTAGGGTAGATTTCCCATGCACTTGGGACCTAAAAAAGACACAGCTTTTCGATCAGACTAATGGCTTGGAAGTGGCTTCAGGAAGAGTGCTGGTAATTGCATTTGACGGTCGGAATTGATGGCTGATGGCTTGTAAAGGGCAAAGCGCTGGAGTGATTTCAGGGAGCTTTTAATAATGCTTAGCAAATGATCAGGCTGCACAGTCAATCACTTTGCACATGCCAATATTCTTCCCCTCCACCCCCACAGGAAGTTCCAAGCACAGGAAATTAAAATCCCCAAACTCAACTGAAAGCGCAGAATCGTGTATTTAGTCAGGATCGTCCCAGTGCTCAGAAGAAAGACAAACAAGAAGTCAGATTTAAGGAATAAGCTTGATCTAGATGAGGAATAATTGTAATTTGCGCTTGAGAGTTGGGTGTTACTTATGGATTCTTCTGGGATCCAATTGTGTTTGTAGTTACACCAGGGTAAGTTTTAGAACCTGCTAAATCTGAATTCTTGGCTGGCATTAAGGAAGACACAATCAAAGAACCAAGTTGTTGAGGAATAGACTCCACTTTCTGTCTGTGGGTGCAAAGTTTGCAAGATTTTTCATGTCCTACTTCTCTAGAGGCAAGTGGTACAGCTTGTGAAGAGTTATAACCCCTTAAAAGTAGGATCCATGAGGTCTGGGAAGAGCTTTTTCTCTTTTTCCATTCGGTTACTTCATGAGCAAAACTTCTTGGAGCAGCTGAAAAACCAAACCAAAGTAGGCCAGTGGCTCCTCCAGAAGATGTGAGGTCAAGAATATTTAAAACATTAATGATTTCTGAATGCCTGCAATTCAAGATGACTTGAAGTACTCAAACCACAATTTTTAGAAGTCATAATGCTCGCCAGGACACCAACTTAATTGTATTCATTATGACTATTTCATAGCATGCTTTGCACTCACAGTCTTAGTTCTAACTTTTTAAAGTTCCCTGTTGCCAAGAGCAACGTTGGAGAGACTCACAGACTTACTTTATTACCTGTAGGGAATGGTTTGGAGAACAGCACTCAGGCTACTCAGCACAAAGTAGCTTTGGTAATATATACAACAGGTAATAACATTTTCATTTCTCATGTGTAGAAGGTAAAGAATTTTCCCAGTAGCAGAGATCAGCAAATTGGAGCATTGCCATGGAATTAAGTCTATTATTCACTCACCCGTGAACAGATGAGCCCATTTTCTGTCTTTAAAAATCAGCAGGACTTGACCTAACTTTGTAAGTCATTATTGCCCCCAACTTATTTAGGTGATGAATTGCTGGGACACTACATATTAATTCTGACTGGCATCTTATAGTATTTGAATCTTTTTCTGGTCATCCATTTTGTATATTTTCACAGCTTTGTTCTGATGATTCTGAGGGTGGAGGAGTGTTTTCTTCCAGAGGAAAAGCCACCAAGAGGTTTCCTGGGTCTGCTGTAGATTTCAGTTTTCAGGGAATTGTGAATATTCTTTGGATGTGAGACAAAAACAACAAATGTTGTCCAGGAATCCCTTAGGAAACTTCAAAGTCACTTAGTATGATTGGTTTGTCTGGATAAATATGATATTTTACTGCCTGGTTTTACACATTCTCTATGTCTCTGGAACTTCAAGGAAACTTGAAGAAAACCCCAGTGTTTTGTTGTGTTTGTCATTTTCTGAGATTCATATTTACATTTTGGTGATGAGATGCTGTAATTTCTACATCATCTCATGTTCACCTGCATTTTCAGCAGATGCAGTGGCATTAATTGTTCTTAATTAATAGGTATTAACAGAAGGGGTATCCATAGGCTGGAAATAAGTTTTAACTTTCTCTTGTGATAAAACTGAGTTTTGAAAAATAATACTACTTTTGTTTTCCATTAATTTTACTTTCTGAGAGCTGAAGCACAGGGTCTTATGGACACGAGGAAATTGTTGTGGCTCTTGACTTCGGGGTCCTGTTTTCTGGCAAGATGTTTTACATAGAGAGAACTTAAATCAAAATCAGAGAAAGAAGATCCCTCAGAATTTTCTTGTACAAATAACCCTTCACCAGATTATTCCCTGCTATCCTAAAGGCAGATCTTCAGCTGGTTTATGTTGTTCTTATCCCCTTGTACCCCTAAGACCAACACTACCCTACACCAACTGTCTCCTGGGAATCTCACTGTTTCCCTACTTGCCTGGAATTTCCCTTCCACCCTGTGATATGAAATAAATAGTAAATTCTTGCCTTTCCACATTTCTTTATTGACCCTTACAACAGTAAACCCAGCACATCAGTGTATATTCATTTTATGTAATCTTCAAAGTTGGGAAATTTACATTTGCTTTTTGGTGACTTTGTTGATGTTTTTACTGGTAGATTTAATCACCCTGTGATACGAAAGAAATAGTAAATTCTTGCCTTTCAAAGGGCAAATATGTTAATTTATCTATTGATTGTATTTTTCTAAGGACAGTCCTGCATCTTAGGCTCCTTTACCTGTACATCACTTATGATTAATATTCTTTATTCCAACTGCTCCTTAAGGATGCCCACCTGCACTAAGAGCAGGGAGTGTAATACCTGACCAGCAGAAATATTCTTGTGGCTATTTTTTTACAGTGACACTGTGACAAAAATATCCTCAATATCTAGGGTGTAAATTGAAAAAAAAAACCCCAGTGGTTTTCCCCAGGTACGGGCTCCTTTTGTGGTTTGACAAACCCTGTAGTTTTGCAAAGAGTGATGTAGGACATGAATAGTAATAATATTTATAATCCTTCTTGTACATAAACTTCACAGTACAGTCTTCATGGAAAGACTTTATCCTTAATTTCAAGAAATACCAAACAGTTTAATTTTCTGTCTTCAGAGTACATCACTCTTAACTTACTACAACTAAAGGCAAGAACTATGTCAAATAGATACAATAAATGTCAAATTAGACATTCAGTTTTTCTGTAAGAAAGTGAAGCTCCTCAATCAAGTTCCAAAGGGTTTTGTCCTTGTCATTCCTTGCACGGAACTGGAAAGGAAAAAAGAAAGAAAAACCTCATTAAAAAAAAAAAAGAGAAAATTGATCTTTCTCTTTATTCCCATCTCTGAAACTTTCCATGGTCAGGAACTCAGTTGAAACAGGGACATAAAAGCAAAAATAACTGCAGAATTTAGGAAAAGAATGACCTGGGTCATCAAGTTCCATTCCACGAACATAAATATATAATACTGAAGAGTTCACAGAACATCTATTCTTAATCTCGAAAAAAAAGCCTCCTGCAAACTAAAAAGCACACCCTGAACACTCCCTGAATTGTTCTTAAAACATTTGGTCTACAGGAGGCTAAATTTACAAAAAAAAAAACAAACAAACACCAAACCAAGAGCCAAGAAACAACAAATCAAAACAACTGACTCCAAACAATATGACACAGTGAAGAGCAGGGATGAACAACTGATACCCAACAAACTCCACAGCAGGAGAAATAAACTTCCAGGTGACACTGAGGAAAATAAATAGCCAGTCTGGTTGGTTCCCAAATTAGGAGACTGTCCATAATCCTGAGCATGCAAACAACAGATGCCAACTAAGCACTTTAGGTTTTCTAAGCCTTAGAGGATTGTTGTTCTCTGCCCATCACCTGCGAAGGGAAGCAGCTTGCTCTGAGCTCAGGGGACAACAGGCACATCAAAGAAGAGCCCAGGGGGAAGAAAACTTCCTGAACCCCACAATTAACGATCAGATCTCAATCACAGGATCAATAAAATGTGATACATGCACAGAAACCTTAAGAAACACCATTTTTTTGCTTGAATTCGATGCCCAAAACTTGACTTCACAAAGCCACAGATTGTGTTACACAGTCACTGCCACTTCTGTCTCAGGCTGCATCTTGGAACAAGGAGATTTCCTCGCTGCTCTGTTTGGGAGGCTCTCCATCTTCTCCCAACCTTCTAATCTTCTCCAATTGTCTAGACCAAGTTTCATTAATGTATGAATCAAAGCCATTAAATCTCATTCCAGTAATGCTCTTTAGGTTGAACAATTCATCTCTCTCTCTGTAGTATATAAACCCAAACATCTATATTTTGTTATTTACTGTAAAACTATTATTGACACATTCATTGCAACCTTTATTTTGGCAGCCTAAATAAACTGACTTTTTTTAAGTTCTCTTTCAAAAATAGGTTCTCTTTTTTTTCCTTAGCAGTTACATAGCTGATTTTTAATTCTGAATTGAAACGTCCTTTGTGAAGAAAATCAACCTGGATTACAGATGATATCCTAGAGGAGCTATTCCTGAATCTTATTCAATTGTATTAGTTTCATGTTTAACCTTTGAGTTGCTCTTAAAAAAAAGGGAGAGGGGGAAGGAATGCAGACAAGGTGGAGGAGGGTGGGTTCACACAGTGTATTCTCCTCAAATTATGTATTTATTCCTACATAAATTTGAGATAGATTTTAGACCAAATTTCAGTCTAATTTTAATCTCTGGGCTGGAATCAGTACTGCAAAATGTTTTCATTCTCAGCTTCTTTACACCAGAGCAAGGACCAAAAATAAAGGAGTGATTTTGTAGTTTCAAAATTAAACTTTCCCACATCCAAGGCCAGTGGTAGGAATTCATATTCATGGGAAACATTGAGGATGCTTTTGAGAAAGGGAATTAAGCACAAAGCACTTCTTTTTATTTGCACACATTCTCACAGAGACATCTGTGACCACTTCACCAAAAAAGTAAAGTGGACCAGTGTGGAGAAATCAGCAAAATGGGGCTTTATTTTAATACAAAAATGACTTTTAAGTTGAAAAAGAGAAGAGAATTTATGCTTTTGTAATTCTGAAAGAATGAACATCAGGAAATCATAAATACCTGCTAAGTGTCTAATATAAATTAGGTCCTAATCCAGACTGAAGCCAGGAATTACAGAAATCAGGAGGAAGACTGATCTGGATCTAAACTTAACATACATTTCTCACCCTGATCCCTCCTGGTCTCCAAATAAATTGTGTTGAGGTTGTATCACAGGATGGATTGGATCAGGCTTTCAGCACCTGTTAGAGCAATTCTTACTCTGTGAGAGCAAATTTTCCTCCGTATGGAAATTCTCATAGGAAAGACAAATGTTCTGCTTTTTTTCCCTAAACAAACTTTTAAACTGCTTTGACCTCCCACATTTCCACGTGGAATTTGCTGTAGGGTTCCTATACCCACCTTGAAATTCCTGCTTGAACTGTGGTACTTTTGTGAATACCCCACTGCTCGAATTTTCCATCACCTGTCTGTCCTCAGTCAGTTCTGTTTTCACCTTCTGATGGGGTAAGAAGTTATGTCTTGACCTGCTAATTTAAAAGCCTTCCCTTTCATCTTTCAGGCTATTTGCACTCCTCTTTATCAGCTCCTTTTTCATAACCTAAGGTCTTTACATCTGTAAAACTGGGCTTCCAGCTCGAATCATTCTTGAAGGTCTTCCTTGAACCCTCCCAAATTTTCATTATTATTTCAATGAAGTGATATTTGCTTTTTTCCCTGTTTTCCCTTCTTTGGTAAAAAAGGTTTCCACAAACAGAGCAGAGAAAGCTGCACAGTTATGAAATCCTCAGATCTGTTTTTCTGAACTAAAATGTCAATTGTTTCTTCTTGCAGGTTTGAGTTCCACCCCCAGCTTCTTGTGTCTGAGCGATTTTTCCCGCTGTTAACTTTAATTCATATATTATACATCTCATCCATAATTTATCATAAAGAGGGACCTTCTATTATTTATCACCTGCATGATGAGGACATGCATGTGCACACATGCATATATGGGGTATTTTCTTACATAAAACTAAAGATTAGTGTATAAATATTTAACAGGGGTCATAGTTTGAGCAAATATTGCTCCTAAAAGTTTTGGAAAATAATTTTTTTTTCAGCAACTCAAATAGATGCCACAAGGTAGAGCCTGGTTAGAAACAGGTGATGCCTTTCCACAGAATCTTATTTGTTTGAAAGGAAGAATTAAGGTAATTTTAAATTTTTATCATCTTATTAAAGGTATTTTTACTTCCACATTTCCCAATTTCTTCTTCAGAACTTATTGTCTTTTAAGAGCTAGCACTGACCTTAAACATAAGTCATATTTTAAGAAGAGAGGGGTTATTTTTCTTATAATTAAGCACTGGAGACTATTTCAGTTTTATATGTGCTGCAGTGCAGTGTTAGGCTGGGACTAAAATACAATAAGATGACCAGGACTGTCCTGAACAATCACATTCTTTAATTTAAGTGGTGTCTGTTGTCCAGAAGACAACCTATCAAACAAACTTTGCTGAACGCACTCCTTGATCAGTCAGTCTTCCTATACAGAGTAAAAATCTGTGAGAATTTTGTCTGAACAAGGGGAAAGCCACGTCTGGGTCTCACAGAAAATATTTGTTACTAATCGCTGAGGGAATCTCAGTTTCCCCAAGTGCAGCATAGCAAATATTTACCACTGTAACCACAGTTGTCTGTAGCAAATCCTCCTTCAAAACACAAAATCAGCATTTCAGAATCAGCACTTTCAGAATCATTTCAAAGTCAGCACTTCAACCACATTTGCAGACCTTGGGACTTAAAATGGTGCTCTTTCCTTCTCTTATTAAAAGAACTTTGGCAACCAGAAATGATGGGGTACCCTCTCTTTCTGTCACCCAAGTGTGGGGAGTGATAGTGAAACAAAGATTTATTGTGCCACTGATACCTGAGGGTTGCTGATGCAGAGAAAGCAGCATCTGAGCTTAAAGACAATACTGTGTTGAATTCATGCTTTTTAACATGTTGTGCCCCTATTAAAAATAAATGCAGATTATGTTCAAAATTATGTCAATAACACACGTTACCCTTGAATGTTCCAGTGCTTGCAGTTTCTATTTAAATAGGAAATTGCTCTAGGAAAAGTTAGCTAGAAAGGATTTCAAATTAAGTGAGAAAAAAGTTGGTTTAGTTTTGGTCTTTGTTTGTTTGGGTTTTTTTATGGCAGGAAGAAGATAATTAGTGAATATCCATTACCTTTGATAATGTCACTTTCTTTCCCCATCCCTGTTTTTTATTTTTTTAATGGCTGCATCTCTATAATAGGAATTAAAAGTACTTTTTATAGAGAGCAGGCAGGCTTGGAGTACAGAGTCCTGTCCACCCAGGTGAGATCAGGTGTCTCCTTTAGCCCCTCTCATCTCATGGAGTGTTCCTTCTGCAGGCTCTGCCACAGAGGAAGAGATAACCAGGTAATAATAATAATAATAAAAAAAATAAAATTGCAGAAGAGTTTCAGCTTTAATATCTCATTTTGAAAGACTAGGTGAAAGCAAGTCAATGTAACAGGTTGGCCACATAATCAAATCCCATCTAACCATTCACAATTAATTATTCAAGCCTGTCTTTGTGCTCCTGTCAATTTGAACAGAAGAGCTGTCAGCTGCTGAGTCTCTATTGAAGATCAGCCTCAGATCGTTATTATTGAGCTGCCCCTTCCCAGACTCCGGGGCCAGAGCTACTGTCAGAAAGAAAAAGAAATGAAACACAGGATATTGACTTTTTTTGGATCTGTGGGATATTATTTATTTATTTATTTCCCTCCTGCTTTCTCTGTTCTTTGCCCCGTGCTTTGCACGACGCTCCCTCTGCTCCAGAGAGAACTTAAAAGTCCACGAGGCTCAATTTACAGGGATTGTGTATGTGTTCCACCTTTTTAATGGAAATGCTCCAGGGGAGGGAGGTACTGTGTCTCAACCACGATGATGGTGTGGAATTCAAATCCTCAGGTCAGTGATACAAACTCTTGGGGCTCTGCCTAAGAGGATTGGACTGAGGAAAAATTGGCTTTCTCCCAGGAGATAAAGACTGTGAACTATGAAAGCAATAATGTTGACCCAAATAACAGTTGCTCAAGAGATAGAACCAGTGCAGAATTTGCTTAGAATAAATGCCATACAGCTGTCAGATTTTGCTACGTTAATTTTCTTCTTAGAAGATTCATTTATGGCTGTTCACATCCCTAAGCCATTGGCTGCATAAAAGAGTATACCCAGATTAAAGTTGAGTATCAGGAAAAGAGAAGAAAAACAGTTTTAGTTCAGAGCTTTTTCTTCATTACTTTTTTGCTGCCTAGTTTTGAAAAATGGGGATAATTATTTTTAAATGTTCTTATCTAAAGTGACACCAAACAGCGTTTTTTGAATGCTCACATAAAATGTCAAAACTGCACTGTGTTTTCTGAGGAGAAAGAAGTGCATCGAAGCAAATTGGGTGAATATCCTTACTTCAGATTTTGTCCAAAAAAAAGGACTTCTTATAGACCTTATACATTTAAAGCACCGTGTGCAGAGAGTCACATCTGTTTTCAGGCAGCTGACATGCACAAGTAAGAAAAACAGACCACTGCCACATGATTTTAAATCCCTTTGAAGCCACGTTCTGATGGCTTAAACAAGACACACAGATATTGTTTACAGTTCTCATAATCCTCCTCTACTTTAAGGTGTATTTTGTCCCCATGTGGGAATCATAGAAAATCATGGTTTGGGTTGGAAGGGACCTTAAAGATCATCCAGTGCCACCCGCTGCCATGGGCAGGGACACCTTCCACCAGCCCAGGTTGCTCCAAGCCCCATCCAACCTGGCCTTGGACACTTCCAGGGATCCAGGGGCAGCCACAGCTTCTCTGACCCAACAAGTTCCAGTGCCTCACCACTCTCACAGTAGGGAATTTCTTTCTAACATCTGACTTAAGTTTCCCATTTTTCAGTCTGAACCCATTCCCCCTTTTCCTGCCACTGCCTTTCCTGACGAACAGCCCCTCTCCGGCTTCCTTGTAGCCCCTTCAGATCCTGGAATCTGCTGTGAGGTCTCCACATAACCTTCTCCAAGCTGAACTTTCTCAGCCTTTGTATAAGGTGTCCTCTAATCCCCTTATCAGCTTTGTGGCCTCCTCTGGACTTGCTCCAACAGTTCCATGTCCTTTTTATATGGGGGGCACCAGAACTGGGCGCAGTATTCCAGGTGAGGTCTCGCCAGGGCAGAGCAGAGGGAAGACCCACCTCCCTCAGCCTGTTGCCCACCCTGTTGTTGCTGATCCTCATGGCAATTGTTGTTGCAGTTGCTGTTGTTCTGCACCCAGAGTTGTGCAGGAGGCTGTGGATGGGTCTGACTTACACTGTGCCCCCTCAGACAGGTGACCTGCACCAACTGTGGGTGCAAAGGACACACTTTACATCCTGTCTGTCTTGGGTGGGCTGAATGTGCTGGAACCGTGTAACCTTTCTTGTCAGGTCAATCCTGCTCAGGCAACTTCACTCTCCTTGATATATCTGGGAATGCAGGAAAAGTCAATTGTATAGATCCTCCTGTATAAATGCTATTGGCGTGGTCAAGGCCATCTGTGCCCACGCCACGTGGTGCTGACAAGGACAGTCACTCTGTGACTCAACGTGTTCTTCAATGGCCTGTGGAGATAAAGAAAGAGAGGATTACTGCTCAGGGAGACTACTTAGGGTCCAGGAAATGTCAGTCTGTGTCTGCTTTGACATATTTATTTTGTTCAGTTGGTTTGGGTTTTTTGTTTTGTTTTGTTTTGTTTTGTTTTGTTTTGTTTTGTTTTTAAACAGATGCTGTGTGTCCTGAAAAATAAGTTTTAGAAGTGGGAAAAATGCTTTGTGTGACTTTCAGCCCGAAGTCCAATATTTAAAATATGGATTTGCAGTAGTTTTTTTTCTAAAATACCTCTTTTTCCTTAGCATTCATCATTTAAAAGATACAAGGAAAAAACCACATTATAGTCACTCTGGTTGCTTAATAAATGCTGCAATGCAACTGTAAAACGAAGCTGTGAGGGCTAACAAAATAGGTGCTTTTCATCATTTGTAGAGCTAAATGTATCTGTAATACAGGAAAAGCTCAGGAAAAGCAGAGGAATTGTTAACACAGCTTGGCTGAAACATTAGTCTGGCCAAAGGCTGTATTTTCAAAATAATTTATTCCGAGGTCTTCACACAAAATGAGCACTGGTGCAAACAAAACAGGCAGAGAGCTCTGGTGAACAATCATGGAAAGAGAAGAGCAGGAGTAACATTCAGCTCAGACACAGAGCTTTCCATGTTCAAACTGTGTCCTTGTTGTGCACCTATAGAAAGGGTTGAATCGTATCTGGCACGTCTTCAGGCACAGCCCATAAAATGAGGAGTAAGAAAGGATGGTTTTGTGCTCAAAGCCCAGAACTGGGATGCAGGACTCCCAAATTTGCCACAAACACGAGAGTGAAGTTTAGGCAAATCAATTAGCTTTAGTGTCCCTCAGTTTCCCAATCAAATAAAAACAGGCCAATGGTGACAATCGTCTGACAATATTTGGGCATATTTGCATAATGTTCCTGATATCTGGAGAGGCTTCCAAGTGATGATTCTCTGAGCAGTTCAGAGAAGGCAATAAAAACCCCCCTAAAATACTTCTATTTTTTCTACAGGAATGATGCTTGTTGTGTTTATAATGTGCTTCCAGTCTAAGGGAAATTACAGCTCAGAATCACAGTAATCTTTATGAGATGGTCTGGACCTACACATCCCTCTTAGTTTTATCTCACATAGATTTTTGAAATGAAGTTGGATTGAAATACCCCACAATCTTGAACTGATGCCCAGCATAAATCACAGTGTGAATTTGGTCCATGATGAAAAATTAAATTCACTGAACCCTTGTTGTTAAAAAGTTGACTTTAACAAAGATGTCAGCAAACAGAAAATAAGCAGCGTGATAACCACACACCTACTCACGAGATTGTAACTCTTGGTCAAAGTGTTTCTGATTATTGAGAAGTTGTAAGAATTATAAAACTTTGTAACCCACAAAAAAGTTATGTTACAGTGGAAATTGGTGTGTGTGAGAGAGGGCAAAGTAGAGGAAAAGTAGGTATGGTTAGAGGAAATTGTAAAAAATAGTTTCATTTTTAAAGAGCTGTTGAAAAGTGACTACACAGACTTAACACCACTGTCTTGTTTAAAAAGATAGAAATGTACATGGTTAGTTGCTTTTTTCTTCCTTTTAAAAATTATTCACTTAACTCTTCCCCTAGAGGACTGGCCAAGGGTCTCCAGGGGAAACTATTTCTTTTGTCTCTAATTTCTAGTGGAGCAGCTTCCCCCCACAGTGAATATTTTTATTATTTTTTGTGCAAACAATATAGGTTTGATTTTTCAAATAGAGCAAGGGAGATACTTATTCCTTCCCATGTCATTACCCCAAACCCAAATTAACCTATTTAGCTTTCCTTGATTTTACACTCTCAAAATAAGTAATTAGATAAAAATACTACAGTAGAATGTACCATATGAAGCTTTGTCTGCATATGCCTTAAATAAAAATTCTGAAGGCTCAGATGTCTTGTGCAGCTCTGAATAGATCTTTTCATGAAAGGCACAGTTATAAATCCCTCATAAAACTGTTCCTTCGGGTTGAGATGCTTCATTACCTTCCCAGTTACCTGCAGAATAAATGTGGTTAAACATGTGGGGCCACAGAGCTGCTCTAATTAACGTAGAGTAATATTGATTATTTGCAGTTAGTCAAAATAATTCCGCTGCTGGTGGCACTTGTAATTCTGTGTGTGCCAGGCTGTGATTTATTCTGATCATCCTGTCTATAACAGTTTATATTCTGTGCATACAATGACTTCTATAAACTATTAAGGTGCACATTTGATGATGGTGACATAAACCAGCTGCTGTTCAGGCCAGAGGAGATGGAGGTTTTCCCTTTGCCTGACAAGCTTGTGTTTAAATTTCCATGCAGATGGAAGGAGGGATGGGTTCTGTTCCTTGATTATATAAAGAGTGGAGCATAAGTTTATTTGTGCTAAGCCACCAGTCAGCTCCAGGCTATTTATTTATGTGGGATGCACCAGCAAAAGCTTGAGGGAGAAGATTTTAATCCTCCAGACAGCTCCATATATCATGGGCAAAGCTGAATCCTCTTTAATCAGAGCCCCTAAAACTAGCTGGTGATTTAATATTATCTGCTTGCTTCCTAGCTGAAATAAGGAAAGCAGCTTCTGCAGCAATGTATGCAAGGACTCAAATCATCTAAAACTGTGGTATTAAAGATTATGGCAGTTTTATTTAATATCCTGGAGGACTGACAGTTAATAAAAGCAGGTAGGGAACTGTAGCTGCTCATGCCTAACAAGTTCATGAAAGATTAAGAGGGGGAACAATTAAATATAAACATCATGTGATCAGTCAGGTTTGTACTATCCAATCATAAAATAGTGACAATTGACATAACATAATCTGTGTACACAAAACTGTAGCTCCTGCATCTAGTTATTCTTTATTTAAAAAATAAACCCCACGTATTTATTCCCCCTTTATAAAACTTGAACTCAGCATACCTAAGTGGAATTGGTGTGGACACTTGGCATAAAATGCATTTTTGCAGTCTCAGAAACGTGGAGGGAGCAATAAAATGTGTTCTGATTTGTGTAATTTGCCTGATAATCTCATTTTTGGGACAGCCATGAATCTGGTACCCAAACTTATTCAGCAAATGATAACACTGCACATGCAGGAGCAAAAAGCTCACATGAGTTTCTGAGTATTCTGTGGTTACAGAAACATAAATGAACTCATGTCACAGTTGAATTCAAAGCAGCTAAAACCATGAATGCAGCTACCACCAGCATTCAGGACCTGCTGGATTGTGGAGCACTGTGTTCAGGCCCCATCCTGTCTCCATGAGAAACCAAGAGAGAGCCAAACCTCTTGTTCCTGTGGTAAAGCTGTGACTCAGCAGATAATCTCTCACAACTCAATTTATACAACCAAAACTGCAGCTCCATTTCCCTCCCTCCTCATTTTGTCTTTCTGTCTTTTATTATTATTATTACCTTTTTTTTGCTTTGTTTTTAACTTTTTTCCATTTCCTCCCTATCTCCCCCCCTCTTTTCCTGCCTTTTTGCCTTCTTTCTGCCTTCTCCCTCCTTTTCTCTTCCAGTTTTATTCACCTTATTGTTTCTATAGGCAAGAAATAGGCAGGTTTGTTGCAATAATTCATGCAAAACACCAGTGAAAATCTGGAAACTGTGACTGTGGGAAAATCTCTAGTTATGAGACAGTAAGACATTTGGGAATGGAGAAATAAACCCCACAGTCCCTAAATGTCTTTAAATCCATTTTCTCTGGAAAGATGCAAAAAGACATTACTGTTCCCTGATATTCCTTAGAGATAAAGGTGCCAAAATAATAACAATTTCGTGTTGACTGTTTTCCTCTTCAGTCTTTTCTACTTTGAGTTTAATTTTGGGGGAAAAAAGAAAAAAAAACACAAAAAAGAGAAGGAAAAGGGAAAAACAGTAGCTTTAGAAATCTTCAGGCTTGCATGCTCAGTCTTATGATAAAAGTATATCTCTGTAAGCTTTGAGGAGCCTGGAATAACAGATCCAATATGTTGGCAGCCTCCTTTGCCTTGGAAAACCACTTCCTTCTATGCTTTTTTTTTTTCTTTCCGTGTGTTAGGAAAAATTGGGAAGGTCTAAGACCTTGATCCTCATGAGTAACATCATACCATGTTTGTGCTTGAGTTATCTAAACCCAGATCTAGGAGAGACAAAGACCAGGCCACGTAATGAATGTTAAGTATTTGGTTCTTCAGCAGGTTTGTCTGAAGGGTGGAGGTGGTAACCCCAGGGAGGGATAATTTGCTTGTAATTAAGAATGTTCATTACCCTTGGGCTGTAGGGCAGTGCTGTGGATTTCCTCCTGGACATCAGCTGCAGGTTGTTTCCCAGATGGGCAATGGGCAACATGCTCCAAAGGTGTGATTTTTGCAGAATAAACATCGGTGTTATCCTCTGTCAGGAGTGCTGGCAGGGCCTGTGAGCTTGGCCACGTGCCATGAGGGGGAAGCTGTGCTGCTTGGAGGAGCAAGGTCATGTGTTGTCCATCTGCAGCACCTCCTGTGAGCAACACCCCGGGTGTCTCACGTGGGTTGGGTACATGGAGTGATGCTCAGAAAAGTGAAACCCTTTCCCCCCTCTTTCCCTACATGCCTGTCCTCCCTCCTCTAATCTCTGGGCTGGGTAACAAAAGCATTCACAGGACTGTGACTTCAGGGTACAGTTTTTCCAGCAGGTTTTCCATGCCCAGAGCAGCAGATTGTTTTGCCTTGAGAGTGATGTTGTAGCAGTGCTGCAAAACTGAGTTATAGGTTACTCTGCTTTGGCTCTCTGGGGGATGTCTCTCCCTTTTTCTGCACAGGTCACATTTGAAACTTGCTGAGCAGAAGCTGTTCTATCCAGTGGAGGTGACAAGTGCTGCTGATAAGAGTTTATTTGTTCTATATTACCATTTGGCACACGATTAGATCAGCCATCTGTTCTCTTAATTTCGATCAACCCAATTTAGGCTGCAATAACATAATGCCTTTAGATGTGTTTCCAACAAAGTAAAAATCAAATATGATTTTTTAAAACCATCTTGAGGATAACATTACCCCCTATTTAAAGACTAGCAGCATGCTGGGGGAAAAGGGCCTGATTAAAGAATAATTAACATCGAGGTTTTAAAATATTCTCGTTTTCATACACGAATATTATGCACTAATTCGACAGGAAAGTGTTCACATTTTCTTATGAATTATACATGAGAACAATTTCACATAGGAAACCTAAACAGAATTATTTTAACTTATTAGTCAGACCTGTAAAATTTTATTTTAATCTCTGGTATTATACAGTCTAATGGAAAGTATTAAAAACCTTACATAAGAGCAATTCCATAATGGTTAATGTGACCTCTTCTCACTGAGAGGAATGATTTGCTAGTGCAGCTCAACTTTAATGAAGTCATAGGTTGTTTAGGGCACTAGACAGCAGATAGTTAAAGGAGGGATGTGTTTCAAAAATGTCATGGGATTTGGGGCCCTTAGTTGATCAAGAGGTTGGTCAAGCCTAGACATGATCCAGTTTTTCCTCCACCTCTTCCATGTTTGTTTTCTTCAGGAGAATAAGACCCATCTCTTCAGGGTCTCACTGTGTATCTTCAGATTAAGTGCCTTGCTAATGTCTCAGGTGAATTTACAGTTCCAATTAGTGAAGGAGATTTTGTTGAGGAAAGATGTTGATAAAACAAGAGTGGAGACTCTTAAACCATTGGCAAATGATGATATGGGCTGGTGAGCTGTGCAGGGAGATGGGATCGTGTGTTAAAGATTGGAACGTGGAGTTTTCCATACAGCTGATGTGAATATGATACAGAATGGAGGAAATCTATTCTCTGAGTCCATAACTCTGAAAAAAAGACCACAATTCAATGAATAACTGAAGCAAGTCAGCACTGATAATAGGACCTTGTTTCCTGAATGGGTAAGTTGAAGAAAAATTTGTATAGAGGAGAGTGGTGACATTTTACATTCACTATGACCAGAATCGTTTACTGAACTTATGGGCATGATTCAAACTTGAAAAGGAACTTCAAGAAGTTGTTAAGGTGTTGAGCAAAAAACAACCTACAGGAATATTTCAAGATATGAATAATTCACAGGAAATGATTTAGGAAGTTCAATCTGTATAACTAATTAAGGAGAAGGATGGTATAAGAGGTAATTTCCTCATGTTCTGTAAGTACTTAAATGGGCAGAAGATTTCTGACTGCAGAGGAAATCTTTAACGAAGGCACAGTAAGATCCAATAACTGGGGCAAAGGCAGATGGACCCAAACAATGCACTAAACTTTCAAAAGAGAGAATAATTAACCACTGGAATAATTTACCCAGGGGTACCACACCCTCTCCACTTACAAGAAATCTTTAATCATGACTAATGTCTTTTTAAAAAACTGTAACTTCCAGGTATGGACTTGGCACAAGGAGTTAATGGGGGGAGCATAAAAGGTGAGAATAAATGACTTTAATGGTCTTTCCAGTCCGTGGATCTGTATCATTTGTTTCCAGTCTTACAGCGAGGCAGTCATGTGCTAATGACAGATGGGATGCTGAAGGAAGAGTTATGGGTTCCATTCCCTGTTTTTTTCACTGACTTGTGTACATCTATCCATGGATCTCAGTGAGCTTCTCTGTAAGACATTTAAGTCTTCATAGAATCACGGAACGGTTCGGGTTGGAAGGGACTTTAAAAACCATCTACTTCCAACCCCTGCCAGGGCAGGGACACCTTCCACTAGACCAGGTTGGTCAATGACCAATCCAACCTGGACTTGGGTTTAAGTACTATTTTTAACGAAGTTTGATGCTATTTTAAGTAGCAATGTGTTTCTATGCTTGCCTGCACCACCAAGGCAAAAGGTACTGAGGGTTCATGGCAGCCTATCAACTCTTGGAATGAGGAACATATTCCAGGTATTGGACCAGGTTTTCATAGACCCCAAGCACTGAAAGCCAAAAAAGATCCCAATGTCTCTGCAAATCAGATGCTGAAATTATTATAATCAAGTTTTCAAGGCATTTATACAAACACTACCGAGGAGGAATAATAAATGGGAATTATGAGCTATATTTTGACAGTGTCCTTTTTAATTGCTGTGAAGGAGGCTTCTCTGTCTTCCTCTCTTGAAGCCTGATAACAGCCAAACAAACAAAAAGCTTCAGTTTATCTGAAAGGAGATGTTTCATTTAAAAATAAATAAATAAATAAAAATCTTTATTCGGTATATTAAGTAGGTGAATCAAAAAAAAAATTAGACTTTGATACAGCAAATCAAAAGTGATTAAATTAAAGAAAAAAAAGCACCCCCTTGGATCAACGGGGCAATGAGAGGCTGTCGATCCCCATCCTGCTGCATTTCTAAACACTTTTTGAAGTACAGAAGGCAGAACACTCAGCACTTGGGCTTTGTCACAGCTGACAGCCTGTCTGCTTTAATGAAAATGCTCCCCATTTAGGAGCTGACAGAAATTACAGGCATTTCCCCTTTTATTTCCCTGTCATCTTTTCTGTCTCAGCAGAAGGAGGGGTTGGTTATTAAAGCATTAGATAAGTATGCAAAATATATTAAGGAGGAGAGAGGAAAAGGCAAATCTTTAGCCCTGCAATTATACACAATGTCTGGTGGGGGGAAATGTGGGATAACATCTGATATGTGACAATAACTATTTACTTTCAGTTATCTTTAAAGAGGGTGAGGCAAAAAATCTCTAGATAATGCTTTAAGTGAAGGTTTTATTATACTATTGCCTGAGTAATTTCCAGGAGGAAGATGATCTAAGCAGTGTTAGATAGCTCGACTATGTTCATAACTTCTCTAGAAAATACAGCAAGATAACACAGAACAATTTTTTGGCTTTCAAAAACCTCTTTTATTAAGTGGCAGGCTTTTAATAAGTGTGCCCACTTTCATAGACCCAGATGTAGCACTGCATCTGAGGAAACTCGCTTCCAGGGCTTAGAGGGAAGGCTTCACTTGCAAATATAAATATAAAAATCAGTACAATGGGATCTGGAAATAGCCCACAAATCTACATATATTCATCAGCCTGACAGTAGCCACTTCACATCCTCATCCACATCCACATCCACAATCCACACCCCAGCTGTGACTCCAGAGAAAATATTAGCAGCAATTACATATACAGGGTAAAAATACTGACAAAAGTGAGATTTCAGCAGTTTGAATTTGATTTTCTACCTTAATTTGTGACAGTTATTTCATTCTTATCCTGAGAAGAGAGACAGATTTAATTATTTATTTAATATAGTTATTAATGATGGCCTGCATAGACCACCTCTTGAAACTGTGCAGAGGATCTGAAAATAAGGAGAGCTTTAGACAAGCATAGACAAAGGAATTTATTTTTAAGCTCTGGCCACATATGTGTGATCTCAAACTTGTGTGTAGTAGGAGTCTCTAACAGTGTGACTCTTTGCAGAAATGGAATTATGTATATTTAGCAAAGGTGAAAATGGACCCCAGAAAAAGAAAGCTCCAGGAAGCCTTTGTACAGGGGACACATTCCTGCCTCTCAGCTGTTTGGGTTCCACTCGCTTGACACAAATGCACGGCATGTGCAGATTTACTGGAGGGACCGAAACAGTCACAACCACCCCATTAGCACCTTTTTATGTGTTCCCGGTGTTGTGATGTGAGAGCAGCCTCTCTGCCGGCATCCACCCCGGCACAGTTACATCCCCAGCCGGAAAAATCTGATTGAAGTGTGGACTGGGCTGCAGAGGACACGTCTGCATGGTGCACAGAACAGCCTGGCATCCCTGCCAGCAGAGTGGCATTGCTGTGGGCAAGCTCACGTCTGTGCTGTCTGAAATGCAGAGCTGGTTAATGCTCACGCAGCTGGAAACAACAGCAAGAAGAGATTGCCTTTGCTGCACCCCCCAAGTAAAGCCCTTAAGTGTGATTCCCATCTCCTGAAGCTGTCATTTTATGCTGCCCACGGAGCAGAAGGGAGACAACTGTGCTTCAATTACCTGTAGTTCTTAAAACATATTCCTTGGCAAAGGTGGGTTTGCTTTATGAATATTTCAGGAGTGCGGAAACTGCTTGTGACACCAAAGTCAAACAGCTTGTGGTTTTCACACCAAAATCCTAAATATCCTTCTAATTTAAAGTTAGGGGTAAAGGCAAACCTTGTTAAAGAGTACAGACTCTGAGTATCACTGTGAGAAGAGAGGGTGGCACAAGTGTTTATGAGCACTGTAAACACTCAGTGTTCTGAGTAACTGAGGATATTTGTGAAAGGAAAAGAAACACTTGGGATAGGACACTATGTTATATCTAGAAATTACATTCTATTTTATTGGTTTAACTTATCACTACTAACTGTCTGTATCATTTCATCCAAACATTGCAAATAACTATTAAAATGTAAGATATAAGAGAGCTTTGTTTTTTGGATGTAAGTTTTTCAACGCCGTGTCTCAGGCACCTGGCTGTGAAACTGAGATATGACTTATTCGTGTGCTTTTCCTGCTACACTCTACACTGCATTTCTTCATAAGCCTTCTGTGAGCAAGCAATTAAATTTTCACAGGCATGTGAATTCAATATGGCTTCTGTATAAGAAAAAAGTCTCCCTAGTGTATAAATCTGTAAATCCACCTAGGCTGGAATATTGAGGTGAGGAGGTTGCTCTTGTCATCCTGTTCTCCCTCTTCCTTCACCACCTTTCCTTGCCCAGCTATTCTCCTTTGTGAGTGGGCAAGTTTTCACAGAATCACAGAGTCATTGAGGTTGGAAAAGACCTCCCAGATCATCAGGTCTAACCTGTGACTGATCCCCACCTTGTCCCCCAGCCCAGAGCACTGAGTGCCACATCCAGTCCTTCCTTGGACACCTCCAGGGCTGGGGACTCCAAACCTCCCTGGGCAGCCCCTGCCAAGGCCTCACCACCCTTTCCATGAAGAAATTCCTTCTGATGTCCAACCTGAACCTCCTCTTGCACAGCTTTAGGCCTTTTTCTCTTGTCTTTCTTCTTCTCTTGTCACTTGTTCCTGTCACTTTTCCCTGGGTGAAGAGCACCTGGCTCTCCTCTCCTGTCAGGGAGTTGCTGAGAGGAAGAAGGTCTCCCCTGAGCCTCCTTTTTCTCCAGGCTAAACAATCTCACCAGTTGTTTAACCCTGGTGTGGTTATTTAATAATTCAATATGCATGCAAGGATGGGAGGGGTGAGCTGATGTTGCTTTATTCAATATTTTCTGCTCTGGGGGTCAGTCCCATTCTATGACATTAAAAGGTTGTTAATTTTATTCCCCATGTCTTTTATATTATGGTTTAAAGGAGATTTCCCTCTGTAATGATACCATTTCCTTTCTGTCTTCTCTCTGTTGGATTGCTTTCCCACTGATGCATTTGTGATCAAGCATTCTGACTACACTTAATTATTAAAAAGTCATTGGTCAAATAGAGCTCTGAAGAAAAGGAATTATTTCTTACTGCGTATTACTGAATATTAGTTCATAATGGATTTAATCTTTGTGCACTCCCCCTCCTAATTTTGGAGCCAGGAGTATTTTATCATGCATACATACAGGTATTTATACTGTGAGAGCTACCAGCTACAAGAGAAAAAATGGAAGACATCAAAAAAAAAGAAAATGTATTAATATTTTCTCCAGTGTAAGAGTTTTAGAAGAGCACACACACAGCTTAGACTACAGTATTTTTAAAGTGGAAAGATTAACCAGGGGAGTTAATGCAATGCATTCCAGACACATTACTTCTATTTACTGGATAACGGGGAAAGCTTCAGAGTAAACATGTACTGTGTAGATTTTAGGGATTTTTGTGTCCTTGCTTTTAGAGTGGGCATTTGCAACAGAACAGAGGCACTTCTGCAGGTGTCCCATGTTCAAAACTGCACATGTGACCACAGATACTACGGCATTTTCCACATATTCTAGAGTTAATAATAAAAAGAAATGTATTGGAAGAAAACTTGAACTATGTTACTTTCAGTTTGAGTGAACGCTGGGAGAAATGCTGACCATGAAACATTTCAGTCTTGTTCAGTTTTAGGGGGTGGTTACTTTGCTGGGCTTAATTTTCATCCTGAAACAAACTTTTCTGTGTAGAATTAAAAAAACCCCACAACATTTTGGGTTTTAAATAACACATCCTGAGCTGATTATTTAAGCCCTTCTTTTAGATGGAGTCTGCCTACCTGCTTCTCTGATCACAGGCTGCAATATTATTATATTATTATGTATTAACTCATCTTCTGCGAGTGGCTCAGTCATGGAATTCCTGAGGTGCAGAGGGAGCTCAGCCCGTCCTGCTGAGACCTGGAATACATTAACCCACAGGAACATGGGCAGGGTGAGGTGGGAATGCTCCTCACACTGGTGCTGCTCACCTCGCACTGGTGGGCACAACCTCACTGTCTTTCTAACACCTACAGCTCTGCTGCTGAATTACCGTCACGTCATTCTGCAATGTTGAATTAAATTGAACTAAATCCATTGGTTCTTTACACTGTATTTTACTTCAGATGCTTCTTATATTATTTTTCAGTTGTGATGTAGACCATGGCACATTTCCTTCTTCCATTCCTCACCTTTTCCTACCTTTCTGCACATGAAGTGCAAATGAAACACATTAATTAATACCTTTGTGTGCATTTGCAATGAGTGCTTACTAAGCTTATAGTCAGCAGCTTCAAGACTGGCCAAAAAAAATCTTCATGACCCTCCAGCCTGTGTCATCCACCCTCCAATGCAGCAGATATTTTAACCACTGCCTATTTTTGTGTCTTCCAGGACCTAGATTTCTCATCACATCCACGGGAGCCTTGTATATTTTAGACGTACAGAATGAAGACGGGCTGTACAACTACCGATGTATCACAAGGCACAGATACACTGGAGAAACACGACAAAGCAACAGTGCAAGACTTTTTGTATCAGGTGATTCTTTTCTGTGTCCTGCTAAGTGAAGTGTGGTGTGTGTATCTCTTTGGTGAGCTCAGCTGGCAGAGCAAGTTCCTGTGCCTTCATGCACTAAAACCCCACACTCTCTGTCAAATAGAAGTGGTGAGCTGTGAGCTTCTGCAGCTGCAAAATAAAATGCCCCACTTGAAAATCCTTTCTTTCTGTGTCTCACCTCCTGTTGGATATATCCTGTAGGGTGCACTGGCCAGTGTGGTGATTTTTGGTAGGTTCAGAGTAATTTATGACAGGACTGTGGATGGGATTCATTCCGTCAGAAGTAGACTTGTTCAGGGAAAGTATCTAATCACCTTGATTTCCCTGTTTAGAAGAACCAAGGAAAAGGAAGACTTTCAGGGCTAGTGACCTGATCTACTTCAGCTGCCCACTCCAGGGTGAGATGAATTGCCTCAGTTCCTATTTCCCTCTCTTAACCACAGCAGGAGGTCAAGACATTTATTTAGCTCAGCTGTAGATGGTTCCACTGCAGGAGTCTCAGGTTGGCTGAGGGGGATTTCAGCCTTGTTTTTCATCCATCACACTCCTACCCTGGGGAAAACTGTGTTCCCCTGCTTTTCCAGGAGGGATCTCCAGGCAGAAGGAGTATATGGCCTGTGCCAGTCCACCCAGGCTGCTGCAGGCAGGCAGGAGGGTGAGCTGGTGGCTGCCCATGCTCAGGGCTGAGAGTCCCAATGGCTTTGTGCAGCAGGTGGGAAAATGAGAAGGTAGTTGAGGTATTTGGACTTTTCCTTGAAATTGTAAATTGTTTCCTGATTGTTTTGTGGGATGGACTGTTGGGTTCCCCACACACACCCACCAGACATTTTGGGGTGTCAGTACAGTGCTACTCCAGTCCCAGCTTCTCCCCATTTTGTCTCAGTGAGAGGAGGTGCCAGAGATGACTCCAGGTCTGAGTCTGGAAGTTGCTCTCAAGCACCTCTGTGTGTAGGATTAGCACTTCTCCATCCCTCCTTCCTGTCCCACATTTCCCTGTATTTGCACATGAGCAAATCCAGAGTTGTTTTCCCACATCCATAGAGCTCACTAAGGCTGTATCCCAGACCCTTCTTTCTCCCGGTGTCCTTGCCTTACAGAAAACATCCCCACCATCCCTCTGAAAGCCCCACGGAGCTTTTTCTCCTTTTCCCTGTTACTGAGTTTCCCTAAAGGTCCATCAGGATACAGTGACCTTCCCAACCTGACAGTCACTGGGGTCATTCTCCCTTTGATCCTTTCCTCTCCTCCTTTGGTCTTTTTGTCAGAATAAAACTCTAGTGATTAGGTCTCAACTTTCCACCCCTCTGTTTGGGGGCCCTAAGGCAGGCAGAGGTGAACACAAAGTTTTGCATTAATAACATACTTCTAACCAACTAAGTGGTCATTGTTGAAGCATTTTGGAGTCCTCTGAACACACCAGTCCAGTACTTAAATATACTAATGATTAAAAAAAATAGTGCAATTTTTCAGGTTAGAATCACTTACCAGTCAGATCCAGGAGTTTCTTCCTTTCCTGTGGGTAAAACTGCTTTTCCCAGCCAGATGAAGAAGTTTTCCTGCACAATAATCTACCTGCTTTGGTCTTATAAGGGTAGGCAGGGTTCTATCCTTCTGGCTGGCTCCATAATATGGTCTGCTTCCGAATGAAATCATGCTAAGGCTGAGCCAGTGGTAACATAAATAAAATCAGGCTTGTTGTATCTTGGTTACCACAGGAAAAAATTCCAGTTATTTCACTGAATAAAAGGGGAAAATGAAAGCTCTGTCTTGTTTGCAATTCAGGACAAACACCCTAGGAGATGTGCTCTGTGTGGAGTTGCCCTTTCTATTCTCCTCCACAGACCAAATCAAAATACCAAATTTGACCTGTGTACAATAGCTGGCTTTTTTTAATTAAATGGGATTAATTATTCTCAATCAGAGCTAGAATGGGCTCTGATTTCCAGTCCTGTTAATCTCCTGAACAAGAGCAGCAATTATGGGCAGAGTTTGCCTCTTAATATTTCTCTAACAGGTTATCATTTTTCTTCACTGGAATTTGTATTTCCTTCAAGAACTGAGATAGAGAACCCATAGTTGTGAAAGGTCTACTTGCATGGCACCTATGTTGTTGCCTGCTTTTTACATCCATATGTGTTCCCCCCTTTTGGGGGGATAAAATAGTTTGTGGTGGATATTGATCATAGTCTCTTGGACACGTGTTTAATAAAAGTTAAGCTTCATTATCGATTTAAAGAGTGAGAAAGGTAATGTAGAGATAATAGCAAATACACATGTGAATAATTAGTGTGGCTATGACCAAAGCAAATTTAATGAAAGAACATCTAGAAATCACATGGACTTTTTAAATCAAATTAAGAACAAGGCTATTAACATGCAACAGAATATTCTTCTAATACCCATTATAGTGTGCTTTTCCAATAACAATTTTGTCCTGCCATGAATCCCAGCTCCCAGGTTCTTTGCTGCTTTTTAACCTCCACACTGTGAAAAATCATTATGATTTTGGAAAGCATAATGAGATTTTTCCTCTGTCCTTAAAGAAAATCCAAAGTAGAATATTTTAGAATAGAATTTTGCCTTAGTTTTTTCACCATTGTCCTTGCTAGAAGTCCTTTGCAGCTGACTGTTAAAGAATAGTAAAATAGTAATTCAAAAGTCAATACCACGTATCATAACTGGGTTATATTATTTTGCTTTTTGCCTCATTGCAGGTGATTGTAAATGAATTCTGGGATTTCTGTTGTGGTTTTATTTTTTTTTCTGAATTGGAATATAGCAAGTGTTAGCTCTAAATAAGTTTGTTCCGGGGACAGCCCAAAAAGATGTTTTCACTGCCCATCTAAATGTAGAAGTACAGGGTGCAAGAAAGTAGGTCACAGGAATCCTATTTTGTGTATCCGTGAATATATCTTAAATAGCTCCTCTATAAGAACATGGTCAACACTTCTGAAGTATGTAGGCAAATCCAAATTTAGCTGTTCTGCAGGTGGGATTCCAGGCTGGGCTTCTGCTGCCAAGGCTCAGTTTGAGAAGGGACAAAGTGACATAAAGTGAACCCGGGAGAGAGCACCCAGGGACTGGTGCTCTGTGTGGGTAGGAATGCACAGACAATGCCTTTAAAAGCCAGTTCCACTCTTTTATTATTTAATTATTACTTTCAGCAGAAAAAATTGATTTCACCTTCCTGAGAGCCAGAGCTGTAATTTCTTTCCTGCTTATGGTTTGACTCAGTTAATTCCTCAGGCTGCAAGGAGGAATCTCTGCCCTGGAAGCAGAGCTGCCTGATGACCCAGAAGGCGAGGAAGGAGCTGGGTAATCAATTAGTCAAATTGACATTGGCCTTCCCAATAGAGTCCTGGCAGATTGTGCTGCCACTAAGCCAGACACAAACAGGATGGCAAGCTCGAAAATATAACGCATCCTGTTGCCAAATGTGGACCTTGAGGCCACTGGTGTGTGCAGAATGATTTGTTTAACTACTGGCTGACGCGTTTCTAATGAGACAGACAGGATGCTGATGTCAACTGGATGTGGTTCTGCCTTCAGTGGCACCTAGAGAGCAGAGAAACCTCTGCTGTCACCTTTCACTGAACTTTGCATTTAGGATTTTTTGCCTAGATATTCATGAAATAAATTCATTTATTTATTCCATTTTCTTAACATCACAATTTTAGTTTCTGGATTGATGGTGTGATTCCCATAGTGCATTGAGCTATTTGCTCTCACTTCCCAGTCATGGCTGCAGTTCATGGAGATATATCTAAGCTAGTTTTAGACTAACTAGCTCAGGTGCTGATTGTGCTATTGCTGGAGTAGCTTGAATTAAGCATGAACAGCTCCTTTAATCTCTCCAGCTCCTAAGAGGAACCTGCTGCATCAGCCCTGTGAGCAGTACCTGAGTTTGTTAAGTTAAAGACCACTTGAAAATGTCAAAATGGTTGCAGTCACACCTACAAGCAGGCAACTATGAGGTAAATACACCCAAAAAGAGATCAGTGTGTCAGATAGGAGCTGATCAGCAAGGGAGGTTTCTCTGTGAGTCAGAAATCTTAGCAAAGTGGGTGTGTGTGACGAGAAAACGCTTTGATGAACATTTGTTGATTTATTGTTCAGTATTTATGCTGCAATAGCTCCAGGAGGGGCTTCCAGCCCGCTGCATGAAATTATAAATCATGTCAACTTCAGCCTCCAAAAGTTTTCAAATTTAAAAAAAAACCAAAATCCCAAACAGAATAGCATTTCTGGTGGGATACATGTACCTCTGGTGAAGGCAATCCTGCCAGACATCTGTGAGATACATGAATATATACCAGGTGCTTCACAAGTGTGTTTGAATGAGAGCTGCTTTTGTCAGCAAGTTAAGCACAGAAAGATGCAGGATTAAGCTGTTCTTGTCACCTCAAGTTCTTGCTCCAGAGAAGAAGAAAAGACTTGTCTGTCAGACTGCAGACAGCAATTCGTGTGCCTTTGCCCATTTCTCTCCTGACAAGGGAATAAATTGCTCCTTAAATTCAAAGCCTTCAGACCACTGAGAAGAAGGGACAATGTGTTGGCTTCAGCCTAGAAGAGAAGTAGCAATAATTGTTAAGGCAACACATTTCTGGCTCTGATTGGGAACAGAAAGGATGACCAGTGAAATGTTTGCCACCTGGAAAAAATCCAGTGAGAGGATTTCCAAGCAGTCCTGAGTTGCTTTAGCAGCATGTGCTGCTGGATCCCAGCCACCACCACTGAACTGTTACAGACTGATGGCTGGGTCAGAGGAGCAAACTGTAGAACCCAAAACACTGAGCTGGTGAGTCAAAAAACCTGCAGGAGAAAAAAAAAATCTCAGAATCCCAGAATATGCTGAGTTGGAAGGGACCCACAAGGATCATCGAGTCCAACTCCTGGCCCTGTACACCATGAGTCACACCACGTGCCTGAGAGTGTCATCCAAATGCTTCTTGAGCTCTGTGAGGCTTGGGGCTGTGAGCCTGTTCCAGCACTCAACCACCTTCTGGCTCACATTTCTTGGTGGATTAATTTTAATGATCCCGCTGAAAAAACCCCTGCTGCTTTCCCTTCCAGATCCAGCGAACTCAGCTCCGTCTATTCTAGATGGGTTTGACCACCGCAAAGCCATGGCAGGACAGCGAGTGGAGCTGCCTTGCAAAGCGTCGGGGCACCCCGCACCAAAGTACCGCTGGCTGAAGGACAACGTGCCCTGGGAGCCTGACAGCAGGTTCAGGCAGACAGTGACGGGTCTGCTCATCGAGAACACGCGGCCCTCGGACTCCGGGAACTACGTCTGCGAGGTGTGGAACAACTACGGCACCGCCGAGATGGTCGGGAGGCTCTACGTCAAACGTAAGTGTGGCAGGGGGTGGGGAGTGGAAAAAATGTATGAAACAGGCCCTGTTTCAAATGTATGAAACCCCCAACAGCTGTTGGGCCATGAGGTGCTTTCTAAACTCCTTCATTCAGGAGTTTAGGTGTGGCTGAACCTTAGCCTTGGGTTACGCCGACCGTTTAAATTGAAGGGATTTAATTTAATTAATTTAAGAGGTGTGGTTGAACTGCTTTTGTCCCGCAGGTTTTAAGCGATTGGCAGAATGAGAATGTTTATATGAAATTATTTATTATTACAAGCGATCAGAAATATTTTTATTACAAACAATCAAATAAAATTAATTTTTATTACAAATGATTTATTATTATGAATTATCACCTAATCAGAATTATTCACTACACAATATTAAAGCTAAAACTACTAATAGTATAGTATGAGATAGGATAATGCACTATTTTGAAGCAGTTGTGGAAACAATTATATTAAAGCTAGCAAAAATAAATTATCTTTAAGAAGAGATGTGATGTTACTCACCCATACCAACGCTTGTGGGGAGATCTCTTTCTCTCAACCTAGAGGAATAACCTTGGAAGGTGTCCCCACTCGAGGGAGGAACCTCCACACACATCACAATTCGGGCCATGTTAGAAGAACCTGACTGTATGAAAGGGGACTGGACTTTTATGGTATAAAGTGACTGACTGCTAGTCACAAATTTCCAGGCCAGCTACCAGCTTATCTGCCACATCCAACTTCAAAAAGCAGGATGTGTGTTTGGAGTTTGGTGACCCAGGCTGGTTTTAGCACAATTCAACGCCAAAAAAAACCCATTCCCATGGTGCCACCAGTAACTCATCACAGAGAGCTTGCACTGTTTGCATCCTCTGATT
Source organism: Pachyramphus minor (assembly GCA_013397135.1). Classification (NCBI taxonomy): domain Eukaryota; kingdom Metazoa; phylum Chordata; class Aves; order Passeriformes; family Tyrannidae; genus Pachyramphus; species Pachyramphus minor. Next base: position 336,256 of record VYXB01006851.1, read on the forward strand.
GGATTTTAGGTCTTATTGGGGTAGGCCAAGACCTCAGNAAGAGATGTGATGTTACTCACCCATACCAACGCTTGTGGGGAGATCTCTTTCTCTCAACCTAGAGGAATAACCTTGGAAGGTGTCCCTTCGGGCCATGTTAGAAGAACCTGACTGTATGAAAGGGGACTGGACTTTTATGGTATAAAGTGACTGACTGCTAGTCATGAATTTCCAGGCCAGCTACCAGCTTATCTGCCACATCCAACTTCAAAAAGCAGGATGTGTGTTTGGAGTTTGGTGACCCAGGCTGGTTTTAGCACAATTCAACACCAAAAAACACATTCCCATGGTGCCACCAGTAACTCATCACAGAGAGCTTGCACTGTTTGCATCCTCTGATTGGATTTTAGGTCTTATTGGGGTAGGCCAAGACCTCAGGCCACTTCTTGCTTGGGTGTTTTCACCAGGAAAAGTGCTGCCTTATCTTGCTGTACCTTCTGCTTTGTTAATTTATCTTAGCAATGATTAAACTTCTCGAAGTTGTGGAACAAGAGAAAGTCATCTCTACAGAAATGAGTTAGTTGGCCAATTGAGCGATCAGAAGTGCAAATAGATGCAATTTCTGGTGCAGCTATGTAATTTATCACATGGAGGATATGTAATTTAGAAGCTTGAATTGGATGCTTACAAAGAAATTGCAAATGTTCTCATAAATAAAGCTGCCAAACTCTCCCTGCCATGACTCATGTTGTTCAGCAATATTGAGTACTCATACCTCCGCTCAGCTGAGTATTCATGTGTGAATATCCTGAATGTTTCACAAATTCTGCAAAGATAATTATTACTTCAGGAGCACCTCGCTGGAAAAGTGCTATCCTTCTATTGTTAAATCAAGAATTATTTCCTGGAATAGAAATAATGCTCTGTGAACTAGTGTTTCCATGACTAGCAAACTGAATTGGGGCAAGTTTGTGAGAAGCTCAGGCCATAAAAATACCTTCACAAATAATAAATACACATAATGTTTTTGGACAAAATAAAATCAAAGTTGAAGATCAGCAATTCATTAATTATTATGGAGGAGCTTTGCTTCTCAATGTATTTATAAATTGAGGTGAATTCAGTCTGCCTGGGACGGCACGAAGTCAAAACTTCCAGTAGATACTTTCTGTATTAAGCTGACTGAAAGCATGATTTGAGAAAAGGAGTTTTGCCCTCCTCTGCAAAGGAGGAGGTGGTTCACTGGCATCACCATGACTCTGGGATATTGGTGATGCTCTTGAGTGTGACTGTTTTGTTCGATGTGTCATTGACACTTTGGAGCCTTTGTGGTTTTTTTATAGGAAACAAGGAGAAATTCAGTGGTGATAGTAATCCCTTATCTTTATAAAGAAGTCAGGCCAATATATACAAAGCATGAGATGAAATCTGTGTTCTGTAATAACTGTTAGGTGACAGGATAAAGATTCTTTTCCTTGCATTTATGTTTATGATTTTCTCCAAGACTTCATCCTCTTTTTTATGTCATAAAGCTTGCATTATGGATGTCCTACTGTTTCTTAAGGCTGACTTGAAAATGTTGTCGTCCTCCCCCATCAAAACAGAAAATCTTGTGAGCCCACACACTAAAACACTTCCATGTGGACAGATCTGATGGATTTGTGTGGGTGTACCTACGTTAACATCTCCCACCCTTGAAAGCTGATCTCCTCATCATTGGCTCACACTGCACTGCTTCACATCAGGGAGGAGTTTTGGAACACATAAAACTGGGCTTCTTTTGCAAGAAACTAAAACAGATGATGATCTTCAGGAATGCACTTAATGCACCAGTTCAAAGGCCCACACTGAACTCATGAGAAATAACATCCTACCCTCCTAAAACATGTGTAGTGCCATGTCTAGACCCTCAACACCAACAGTAGTTGTGGAGCTTGTAGAGCTGCTCCTACTGTTCGTCTGGGCACGGGATTATATCATGTGTTGAGTAGTTATCCCTATAGATCTATTTTTTTTTTTATCACTGATGTTGGTGGCCAAAATTCTTCTTAAACACAGTCATCTGTTGTTTGTTTGTGTGGTTTTTTTAGAAGGCTGTGGCTGTGGTTTTTATTTTCCTCCTTAACTGAGACTTAATTTGTTACTTGTACAGAAACACATTTATACTTAATATGTTCTATTTCCCCTTATTTCGATTTAAACCTCCAGAGCCACTAAAAGCCACGATCAGCCCCCGGAAAGTCAAAAGCAGCGTCGGCAGCCAAGTGTCCTTGTCCTGCAGCGTGACGGGGACTGAGGACCAGGAGCTCTCCTGGTATCGGAACGGGGAAATCATCAACCCCGGGAACAACGTCCGGATCACCGGGGTCAACCGGGAGAACCTCATCATGGACGGCATGGCCAAGAGTGACGGGGGAGCCTACCAGTGCTTCGTGCGCAAGGACAAGATGTCTGCCCAGGACTACGTCCAGGTGGTTCTGGAAGGTCAGTCTCCACCTGCTCAGGAATCCTGGTGTCCATAATAATGTATAAGTTGTCTTTGGTGCCGTCTCCGTAAAGTGAACCTTAAAATCAAAGGGTACTCACAGACTCTCAGTGGGGTTTATGGTGACCCACTCTGGGAAAAAACTGGTAGAATGGAAACAGTGATTCGAAAACGAAGATCCCTCTGTGAGGGAAGATACATAGCCAGGCAATGGAAGGGTTGTAGGAAAATGTGTTTCCAAAGTCAGGAACACTGGACTTGAAGAACATGAACCTCAACAGCACTTTAAACACTGGGCCTGGGGGAAGACACAGCCCTGTGTTCTTCTCAGGGCTTTAATATTTCCTGCCAGCCCCCTCTGTGAGGGCCTTCAAACATGTCTGCAAGGAGTTACCTTTACCTCATACCAGGGAGAGTTTCTCTGGAATGTACCTGATCTCCTCGCTGTAAATCTTCCAGAAGGGTCTTCTACCCTTGCACCTTCCCAAGCAGGTCTCTATTCAAATCCAAACCTCTCCTGGGCAGAGCTTTTCTGTTTGGCCTTATTGGCTGAAGGCTCGGGGATCATCTTAAATAACCGACATAATGTTCTACGTGATAATCAAGTGGGAAGAGTCATTAATTTGTCCAAAGGCTGCTCACTAATGAGGCTGTAGTGCAGGCATGGCATGGACACTATTTTTAGAGTCTATTTTTGTAGGAAAAGAAGAGATTACCTGCCTGGACTAAGTTACCTCGGCAACCATCTGCCGTGACTAAGAAAGCCTAAAGAGCATATTGATAATCTATCATGGTGTCGAGAGAGTGCAGGTTATCAGAGAGCAACAGCAGGAAGGATTTCAAAGACACTCAGGTCTCACTGGGAAAACAATGTCTGCTTTCATCTCAAAAAAAGCCTGTCACTTGAATTAAAAAAAGGGGGGGAGGGGGAAATAAAAGAGGAGGAGGGATGGCAGAGGTACATGGTGTGCACACTCACGGGTTTATTGGTCCTGTGTTGGCTTTCTCTCAGGATAAAAAGCTTTTTTGTTGTTGCTGCTGTTGTTCTGCTTTCTGAGGGGTGACAGTACCTAATGCACAGCAAAGGAGAGGAAGAGAGTCAGGGATGAAAATAAATAAATTAATTAGGACTCTCTCACACAACCCGTGAGACAGAAATGAAAGAGAGAGAGGGGCAGAGGAAAAAATTATGGGATCAAACAAACCCAAATGCTCTTCTAGGGATGCTGAGGCCTTTTGGCATTCTGAGAGTGTCAGTGCTTATGTTTTTTTTTTTATCCTGTGACAAAGAAGGGAATTTTGCAGACCTGTTTCTTAATTCTATTTTGTAGGAAATCATGTGCAAGATTTTTCCTTAAAGAACTTCCTGTAAAAGATGAGTTTCCAAATGTCTTTGGCCCCTCTCTAGGTGATGAGGCACCTTTTCCTCCTGTTTATGCAGTCACTAACGCTGTAGGAACACCAAAGTTGGTTAGTTTACATGCCACTTGGCTCTTTAAAACCCATCTTGAGACTAGACTGCTCCTTGTGTTCTTACTGCTCCCAACTACACTGGAATTCCATCTATGTACAGCTTAGAAAGGAATATTTCCAAAGGAAGACAAACATGCATTGAATGACCCCAGAAAGAACTTCCTAACTAATAGCAGGATGTCAGCACTCCTAAATGTTCCCCCACTGAACTCTCTGGAGAGCTGGGTATTTAATCCTGCTCCCTGCTTGCACAGGTTCTGTGTCCATCCATTTTCTTCACTCACTTGCCTGGTAGAGGCTGAGTAAATTGGGAGACAGTTCATCGGATCGAGCGTTTGAATGCTCTCATTCAGGGAAATATTTATCTGTAGCACAAAATGACCACAGAAAGAAATTGGCATCGCTGCTGTTACTGGCAATCTGTGTTCAGAAAAGCTTAATTTAACACTTTGATAAATGGGGTGTTGTGGGTCAGGACTAAACTGCATTGGCACAGCTCTGTGGAATTAGCCTATGCAAGTTATGCCTGGCTCTTGGCAACAGCATTTATCCTTAGCTTTCCAAGGGACTAAATCTACCAGGAGAAGCAAAGCCCCAAATGTGTTGAGGTTTTGCTGTATGTCTTTCATGAGGAATTGCACATGGCTTGAAAAGTTTTCTGCAGGAACCCAGAAGTTCATATAACCTGTGATATGTAACTTATGATATATTCATATAATTTACAGTTGCCTGATCCATCCATTAAAGTGTTTTTCCTGCAGCAGAGTCAGTACCAGGTTTCTCAGGAGATGAAAAAGAAACCTGCCGTAAGCAAAGGGTCGTTTAAGTCCTCTACTACTAAAAGTTGTTTCTCTCTCTCAGTAATTATAATTAAATGCTGGAACACAATTGTTTGCATCATTTCTAAGAAAGACCTTGGCTCACGTGATAGGCTCCAGGATAGAGGGAACCAGCTTTACACCTTGTAAGCACTGTTTTGCTGCTTCTCTTTCCCTCGGCAGATGGAACTCCCAAAATCATTTCTGCCTTCAGCGAGAAAGTGGTGAGCCCAGGAGAGCCGGTGTCCCTCATGTGCAACGTGAAGGGGACTCCCCTGCCCACTATCACCTGGACTTTGGATGAAGATCCCATCGTGAAGGACGGCAGCCACCGGATCAGCCAGATCATCACCTCAGAGGGCAACGTGGTCAGTTACCTGAACATCTCCAACACTCAGGTCCGAGACGGGGGCGTTTATCGCTGCACTGCCAACAACTCTGCCGGAGTCGTCCCGTACCAGGCTCGAATAAACGTAAGAGGTGCTTGTCAAATCAGCTCCTCAAAAAACAAAAAAAAACCAACACACATAACTCATTGTAGCGGAGAAGAAGATTGTTGCATGTGATGAAATGAGTCTTGGAATGCCAAAACCAATTTAAATGGTTTTTTAACCCCTCTCCTTTTTTTTCCCCCTGCTCTTCTTTCCTTTCCTGTCTCTCCAACCCCATCTAAAAAGTGTATGGGATGGTTAAATACTGGAAGAACCCTTTGGCTTGTGTTCTATAGTCTGTTTTTCCTATACTCATCTCTACTAGTTCACAGTTTCTTTACTTTAGTCCTACTGTGCATGGGATATTTTTCTTGTCCTTTCCTCCTTCAGTTGTCCAACATTCATTGTAATTATTCATAAACACAGAACTTAAGCTCAAATTTCTGACTCTACATGGCATAAAACCCACCCTCATTGTATTATACTTTATACACATAAAAAAATAAAGAGCCATCTTTGTCAGTGTTCTTGTGTGTAACAGGATTCTGGCTTTGTATCCATGTTAGTATTTCACATTAATTAAATCACACTCAGCCTTTTAATTTGTGAGGCAGCAAAGATTTTAGTGCAAACATATTCCCCCCCATGTAATTAGCATGGATGCTGCAGGGTGAGGAAAAAACTAGAGCATAGAAAGATTAAGGAAACTGCTGAAGTAGCTCTTAAAGGGAAAAGCTGTCGAATGCTAAGAAGTGTCGTGCGAGGCGCATCCCTAAATGTCGTCAGCGTTTTGCACATCCGGAAAAATGAAAACGTGCCTTTAAATTGTTTCCAAGAGTTTCTTTTTCCCTTTCCAGGACCAGCCAGCATCAGGCCGATGAAGAACATCACGGCCATAGCTGGGAGGGACACCTACATCCACTGCAGGGTCATCGGGTACCCCTATTACTCCATCAAGTGGTACAAGAACTCCAACCTGCTCCCGTTTAACCATCGCCAGGTGGCATTTGAGAACAACGGGACGCTGAAGCTCTCGGATGTGCAGAAGGAGGTGGACGAGGGGGAATACACCTGCAACGTCCTGGTTCAGCCCCAGCTGTCCACCAGCCAGAGCGTGCACGTGACGGTGAAAGGTGAGGTCGACCGGGAAAACTGAGCCGGGGTAATTGCTGTGTCACCCGTGGAAAGGCAGAGCTGCACACACAAGGACTGTCCTGGCACTGGAGAAGGTTAATCCAGATTTGTGTTTATTTTTGATAATGACACAGATGCTCATTGGTTGCCGTGTCTTGTTCTCTCTTGACTTTTACCCTCCTTCACTCAACTGCCCTCCAAGTGGGAGCCTTGCAGCAGCAAATGTTCCATGAGCATTTTTCACTGAAACAACTAAGTCAGGAGATTAATGGTTTCTCCCCTACCTTTCACTGCTTTCTCTACTGGATAACAAAGTTCACATTTTCATTAGCCAGTGACTTTCCACCTCTTAAAAAATGAAATGAGAATTTTAATGTCTGTATTTTTACCAATAAGTAGAGACAGGAACTAAAAGCATTAACCTTGCTTTCCTCTTATTAAGTGATTATCTGAGTGCTCTTCACTCTTAGAAAGGTAATGCTGTAAATAAATGTGACTTGAAATTCTAATAGGATGCTAAAAATCTATTCAAATAGTCCAAAACAAGGATGTTCAGATGGCCCTGAAAGACTTCAGCAATAGATGGAGAATAGGAATATTTTAGCATTGTGTCCTGACTGTTCTGATATCGGCAGTGCTCAGACCTATTCATAAGGATACAAAAGACAGAAAACCTGATTGCAATAGCACCTACTTTTAAGCAATGGGGACACTAAATAGTGCAATTCATGTGAACTTGTAGGAAGAATTGAGGTATAATTTCACTGTTCTTGAAGTTCTTAGAAACTTTTCCCGAACTTGTTTTCTTGGGGGGCAGGGACAGAGGAAGTAAGGAAGGTTGATTCCTGTAGCCATTCTCAGGTAAGATACAGAGAACAATAAACTAAAATGACTTTGTTATAGTTATCAGATCTTTTAACTTCTTTCTGTTCTGGTAGTTTTGCCCTTTGGTATCAGCCTGGAGTGATGCAATTGCTAATTATTTCAAGAGGTTTAGGGGATTAGCTTCAAGCCATGAGCAATTGGACTCTGAAAGGCATGACATCTCACACACCTGAGACCATCAGGGGCACTGGTCACATGCTTTGGCATAAAAACTTACTGTCACCTTTTCCTTTCATGTATGTTGTACCTTGTTTGACATCACAATATTATCACACATCTCTTGATAGGGTTTAGGAACTGAAGGACAAATCAGTAATTGTGTTGCTGCTGCATTAATGGGCCACCGTGGTAAATCTGGTGGGGAACTCTGCCTCTTAAATGGCTCCATTCTTCAAATGACTGTCAAAATGAATGTAGCCAGACAAAACAAATCCAGCAGTCTATCCTTACAGCTCAGGCATTTAGATCAAAACAATACCAGCCACTGAGAACAGTAGCTGGTACCTCAGGTGCGATCCTGTTTTATCTTCCATTAGGTTACAATTTCGAACTTGACAATTCCTTCATCAGAAAGCAGACTGCCAGCCCTCTCCATTTTGATTGAACTGTGGGTTTTGTCAGTGATTCGAATTCCTTGATGGTGTTGTACTGTAATTCTGGATATTCAGCTGCCAGGGCCATTGGCTGGTCAGAAATCTTGAACAGTGACTGAATATGCTCTGAATAACTTTAATAAATATGTGGCACATTTGAAGAGTGACAGAGGGCCAGGCTACTGCTGTACCTGTGATCACAGAATCACAGAGTGGTTTGGGTTGGAAGTGACCTTAAAAATCATCTTGTTCCAACCCCCTGCCATGGGCAGGGACACATTCCACTAGATCAGGTTGCACAGAGCCCCATCCAGCCTGGCCTTGGACACTTCCAAGGGATGTTGAATCCACAAACTCTCTGGGTAACCTGTGCCAGGACCTCACTACCCTCACAGTAAAGAATTTCTTCCTAATATCTAATCTTACCCTGCCTTCCTTCAGCATCAGGCCATTCCCCCTTGTCCTATCATTCCATGCCCTTGTGAAAAGTCCCTCTTGTAACCCCTTTTAGGTACTTGAAGGCTGCTATAAGGTCTCCTCTTCTCCTTCTCTTCTCCAAGCTGAACGACCCCAATTCTCTCAGCCTGCCTTCATGCCAGAGGTGTGATGCCTCACCCCACATGTGCTCCTTAAGGCAGGTGCATCAAAGCCGAGCAAGTTGCAGCACAGAATCCCAGAATATGCCAAGTTAGAAGGGATGCACAAGGATCACCAAATCCAACTCTTAGCCCTGCACAGGACCATCCCCAAGAGTCACACCAAGTGCTTGAGAGCATCATCCAAATGCTGCTGGAGCTCTGGCAGCCTTGGTGCTGTGCCCACTGCCCTGGGGAGCCTGTTCAGTGCCCAACCACCCTCTGGGGGAAGAACCTTGTCCTGAGATCCAGCCTGATCCTGCCCTGACACAACTTCAGGCCATTCCCTGGGGTCCTGTCACTGGTCCATGGCACATGCAAACCAAACATATCATTGTGGCTCACATCTGTTGATCTGGAGTTGCCAAATTTGGGTGCAAAGTGCCCTCCCTACTCTGTCTTGCCCTGTCTTTGACTGTTATTTGGGAAAAAAAAAAAAGTTAGTAGCCTGGCTCGTGTGCTAAGCCCAAAATGTCAAAGGTGAACTTATGTCAGACCTGAACAGTTCTCAAGGTTCTTCTCTTGTATCTGGAGGTCAATATTGCCACAGTGGTTTTTTACATGGCTAAGTATTGTTTTCTAGATCTACATAGTCTTTTTATCTACCATTAGTGGAGAGTCAAAAGTGGTCCTGTTGCTTTAAAATACTATTAATGTGCGTGTTGCCTTTTCATTTTATAGATTCCAAAGTTAACAACATGAGTTTCAGGCTCTTATATCTGATACTGAGAAATACAAAATTCGGCCCAGCTTACATACTGGGGGTTAAAAGTACCCTGAAATATGGCATTGTAAGGGGAGTTATCATCAGTGCTCAAATATCCTTATTTATAGTTCAACTTCTCATAGCATCAGTAGAATTATTTCTTCTCCAGAGAAACAGAGGGAGAATCACTGTCCACCTTCAACATCCTGAGTCCTTTGGTTTGCTCTCAGTTCTGCTATGAGTTTCCTGGGTGACCTCAACACCTGAAGGGTGATTCAGAATAGGTGATCCTTAATGAGCTGTTACTTAGTATTTTATTCCCTCTGTGTTCTCTTCTGAGGACATAATTATTAATTTGCTCATGAGCTTATAACATCTGTGGTATCAAAATGTTTCAGAAACAATACGTTCGTTTTCAAAACCCACCTGGGTGGTCAGGAGTGCTTTGGAAAAGGGCAACTGAGGGACAGGTTGAACTTAAAAGCATCCACAGATTTTTTTTTATGTTCAATTTCAGAAGCCTACAGCTTAATTTTTTCAGTTCACCTGCTATTACATAGCATTTCTATGTTCAAAGCTCTGCTCCCAGTGAAATGAATTTGCTTCTGAGAGTTCCTTTTCCTTCTTCAGAGCACTTACATCACTCAGCTTAGCAACCCCATGGGAAAGACAGATTTAAGTAATTTAATTAGCTTTATCTGAGAGATCTGTGGCAAAGGTGAATGCAGAATTCAGCTCTACAGGGCAGTATTTATCTGCATTAGGTGAACAACTGACTTTTCTTGTTGGCAGTGTTCTGCCACGTTTACTTCCCACTTTCCAAATCCTCCAGCACGTGAAGCATCTTTGTTCTGTCTTGAAGGGGACTTCCTAAAATCAGCATTTAAATAAAGATATGCAACCATAATCAAATACAAGAGGACTGTCTATTCTGTGGAGTATTTTGGGATTTACAAACATCCAAACAAAAATGAAAACATTCTTTGAAATGATGAGATCACAGACAGGAGAACAGAAAGTTTCTTGACAAGAAGTTTAAATGAAATCCTGGCTTCCAGAGAACCTGAGTGGAGCTTTCAGAGCCTCCCACCTGGCAGGCTGTCAAAGGGCCAAAAGCTTGGGAGCTGGACATTTATGTGCTATTTGACCTCAGACCCACTAGTTCTTTGAACTTCTGATCAGAAGAATCAATTAGACACTCCATGAAATCAGTCCTCCCATTTTTTAGCAATAGCTGGTGCCCTTGGCTGCACAGCCACCTGTGCAAGTCTGCAGACTCCACATAACTCCATGACACAGAGATGTGGCATGTCAACCCCCCCTCTCCCCCTCCACCACCCTTTGCCTGTCCCTTGTCTCTGTCCCAAAACCCGGATTTGGAATCCAGCAGTCCCATAACCTGGCTGCTGGGAGCTGAGTGGATAAGCTGGCAGGAAAACATGCAGGTTTCTGCTTGGCAGACAGAGCTCTGTTGGAGCCGTGCCTGACTCCTAATGGAGCTTTTTTGGAAATCAAGCCATCTCGGCATTATTTTTTTTCATATCTAGACAAATGAATTGGCCAGTTCTGAGTTCTGACACAAAGCCATGAAAACTCCCCATGCTGTAATGCAGAAGTAACAGGGGGAGACTGTGACTGTACTTATTTAATTTATGGTATTCTATACCTGCCGACCACTTGCCTGTAATAATACCTATTCAACATGTTTTGCCTTGGCCCATGTTAAATGTAATTTTCTTTTTAGCTTTTCTTTGATTTTTTTTTTTTTTGTGAAGTAAACTGAGCCCCCTTTCCTCTCCTCCATTCAAAGTGGAAACAGCAGTTACTGACGTCTTCAAAAGTAATCATTGAGATTAGCCTTGCACAGGTCTTTGCCAAGAGCAGAATTATTCTCAGCACTGTTTTCTCACCCTGTGTTTGGCTCTCGTGGTTTTTCAGTGGGGTTCATATACATCTGCCAGTGACAAAGGACTATTGGAGTCAGAGATCCTAAGGAGAAGAGTATTTTGTGGAAGATGCATGTTTTGTGTTCATTCCTTCTCACAATGGCCTCTCCTCCTTAGTTTTCTCCAGCTCATCCTTGCCCAAGTCCTGGCTCTTCTGCTCTGGGTTCCAAAATCAATGTGTCCCCAATGTCTTTGTCATCTCAATTCTTCATTGCCTTGTTCTCATGACTCAAAACTAGTCTTGCCCTTCATGAAGAGCTCCCAACCTTTTCCCCAGCCACCAGCTGCAGCTCTGATCTAGCTGACAATGTGGTATTTGGTCAAAGGTTGGACTCGATGATCTTGGAGGTCTTTTCCAACCTGGATGATTCTATGGTTCTGTGATTCTGCCAACCTTCACTTTCTCCATCTCCACTGGGTTTCAGCCTGTCTCCCCCTCACATGGGTCTGTGGTCACTGTCAGTGCTGTACCTCACCCCACTGTTCCCTTGTCCCGGCCTTGCATCCCCAGGCAGTTTCCCAACCTCACTTTACCAACCCTTAGCACCTCTGCAATCCCACCACAAGCCCAGTGCCAACCTCTGACACCCCCCCCACTGGCCCAAATGCAATTCTATAATTCCCTTTGGTTACCCTGTGTGCCACTTTGAGCTCCTGCTCCATCCCTTGCTGCTGCTGCCTGCAAGCCCAGCAATGTAGGCTGGCTCCCCATGCTGCTCCCTTGACCCCCACATCTCCTTCCTTTCTCTCTGCATTGAAACAACTTTTTCATGCTCCCTGGGCCCAGGACAGGCAGCTGTTTGAGCCTTAGAGAGATAAATCTCCTCTGATTTCTCACTTCTCACCAGGCTGCACCTGCCCCACGTGTCTAGAACTGACTCAGACACTGAAGGAGGTGTTACTCAGACCCTGGGAGATCTTAGCTGTTAGTAACTAGAAAATATCCTTTCAGGATATGATCACTGTGGGATTTTTGTCTATTTATTTACTTGATTTTACTCAGATATAGCAAGATTTAGGCACCCTTGTGATGACTTTTCATAGGGACAGCAAGATATCTGATGCTAGTGCCACCACCTGCCAAACCTGAAATCCTTGCTGCTAACTGGTGGGACTTCTCAAATTCTCACAATGGTTTATTTTTATTTTTATAGTAGAATTTATTTATACTGCATCTTTATTTTTCCACTCTCACACCTTATTCTTGGAAAGGGCCAAAGAGTTGTAGCTGAAGCTTTCCAGCTGAAGTGACTCAGCCCGAGGCAGACACCTGGCCTGGAAAAATGCTATCCAAACAAAAGTCAAACTGCAAGTACATGAAAATAGTTTTATGATGAGAAGTGTTGGCAAACAAAGAAAGAGGTTATATTACCCACCCCATCTGGAAGTTTCATATTTCCATTAAAAAAAATAAAAAATCCTTCAAGTGCAAAATTGTAAAATAATAATAGTAGCATCTCTTTTGCAGCATTTTAGTAGATCCCAGAGCATTTTAAAAACAGGAGTGAGTTATTATCTCCATTTTTTATTATGCAATTCATAGTAATAGTTTTCCCAGCTACAGTAAAAGCCATCAGTAGCAAGTGATGATTTTCTTGTCATCAGTCTCGTGGGACACATTCTCATGTAAACAGCCTGCTGCTATTCACACTTCTCCAACAGGAATTAATTGAAAAAGAAGCCCCTGAGAGGGAAGGGTACAGCATCATTAAAATAAAAAGTGTGGTGTTCAAAAAGACTATTTCTGATCTTGTAGAGCTTATATATCTCACTGATTTAGAAGGTTTCTCATTGCCTTATACCAAAGTGATAGCACTTCACCTGTGGTGAACCACGTCAAAGAATGGTACCAGCCTTGTTTCTCTTTAGAAAACAGGCAAAACAAACAGGGGCTGCTTCTAAATAGCTTCATCTTGCAACTATTTGAATAGATTCTCCTCACCTTTCCTTGGAAGCATTTAGGTTTTTCTGATACATTATTGGTGAATTTGCATTGCACTTCTGTTCAGGGAGGGCTGGTTTAAACAGCGAAAAATGTGCAGGCACAAAAGGGGAAAAACATCCTGGGAAATCTTTTGAGGGTTCTTGGGATCATGGTGCATTCTGCCATCAATCAATCTGCTAATCTGTTCAAATGTGTGACTTCAGTTTCATGCACATATCTAAGATCTTATCTGTCCTGCTGGCTGAAACTTGTCAATAAATTGAGCCAGAAAAAACTTCTGGCCTTGACGTCCTTCAGATATTTCTTCCATTGCATCACTTTCTGCCTTTCTCTCACTCTCCCACGCAATATGGGCTTGGATCCCTCCAAGCCTGTCACAGCTTCCTCAGGAAGCAACGTTCAGATGTCTCCAAGTGACAGAGTTGTCACAGGAAGGAATTGCGCGGGGACCACGTGGTGAGAATGGGTGAGAACGTGCAGTTGTGCAAAACACCCTTCAAAAACGCACTTACCAGTCATCCTCAGGTCCCATAATGGGCATGGGGAGCAAGGAAAGACAGAGTCTGATTTGAAGAAATGTGGATTTTATTAAGGATGTCTCTCGTGTGAGAATCCCAGCACCTGCAGAAACACCTAAAGAAAAGACTAAAAGAGTCTGGTATTCTTGTAAAATTTTTTTTGCCATTCAGCATAGAGCAACTCAAGGTTGTCTTTGCATTAAAACAGCTGACTTACACTCTTTAAAACCTCACAAGTGCCGTGTGGATGCTGCAGTTTTGTCTTATTTTGCAGCAGTACACTTCAAATGTACCACATTCCCAATGACTTCGCCTCTGACACTGCAGGAAATGGTCACCCAAAAATGTCTGTTAAAGTTGTTTCACTGCTGTCCTCGTCTTCATGATGAGGAATTACTATGTACAAATATAAAGCTTTTCACTTAAATCTAAAATAAGACTCCCTGGGTTTGTGCACAGTCTTATGTCTTTCAAACACAATTTAAGTTGGTGTATGGATACCTTTATTTATGACCTATGTAAATAATGTGAAATGAGCCTTAGTACTTGAATAAGAGCCACAGCTAAGGATTTCAAGGGTATCTATATATTATGCTTGGGTTTATCAAAAGTCAGCCCTCTTCTCTCACAGTGCAGCTTTATTTACTTCAAGTCTGGGAGAAGGACTGTTCTTGCTCTTTTTTTTTCCTGTGTGTGTTTTGTCAAATATATTTGAAATACTTTCTTATATGTTGATTAAAACTGCTCTCCAAATTTTAAGCACTTTACTGCACCAAGTGAGTGTGAGCTATTACCAGTGTGTGTGTAAGTACATGCAATAAGTACACACAGAAAGCATGGCAGGTTTGGAGTATGCTGGCTTCATTTCAAATCAATGTGTACAACACACATCACCCAAAAAGACTCCAAAGTATCAACCCCAAGAAACAGAAGGGTGATATAAAATCAGCTGCTTATGTACAGTCCTGGGGTGAAGGTGAAAGGGATGATAGTGTGAAGTGAAGCCTCTAATCAGGCAGCACTTTAACAATGAGGGTTAACTGCTTGTTGTGTTAATATGCTCTTGCAGCTGCTTTCTTATCTTCAAATCAAGGTTTTATCTTTTAAAAATGAATAGCAAATACATCCCCCTGGGCAGGGAACTGAGCCCCCACCATGCCAGGTTTGCAGGGTGCTTCAATATGATAAGGGCATGCACTTTTCCCCTCACTAAGGGGGCTGAAAGGAGGAGGTTCTATGGATGGATGAGACATGACATAAAAGCACTCTTGGTTACTACACATTTTAAACCCTCTCTCCTTTTAGAGGAGCTCCCACAGCAGCATCAGGAGCCTGTGAACACCAGTGTTGCATGGCAGGGAAGGGGAGTGAGGACTAAGGGGAAGGGTGAAGCCTTAGCACATGAAATCCAGGGTCACCCAGCTGCCCAAGGAGCCCACCCAGCTTGGTGGTTATTGTTTTGCATCAGCCATCAATATTCATTGCCAGAAGTATTTTATATTGCAGGCACAGCTCCTGAAATAGTGTTGTTGAAAGAAAATCCACTAGGGAACTGTTTACACTGATAAAGCAGGGGATGACTTTCATTTTTCTGTGCAGAGCCACGGGAGAGGAGCAGCATGTTCACAAGGCTGCTGCAGGAAACAGGCCATCTGCAGGATGCCCTGTTTTAGTGAATCATCTCAGCAGTTCCTTCCAACACAACTCCCATGGAACTGAGGGCAAGAAATTAAGGATGTTCCTCTGCTAATGGAGAGCAGTGTGGAAGCCCTCCTTGCCCTCCTTTACAGCAATCTCCCAGAGGTACAGGAGACCTTGCTAGGGCACAAAAACATAATTTAAATCTTCCTGTATTAGCACTAATGAGGCTGGCCCATGCTCCCCCTCTTAAACAGACACTTAATTCAAGCACTCATCAATGAAGCACTCCCAAGACGCAGCATTTGGTTGCATGAAGCACAGGTTTTCACTCTTTTGCCCATTGCAGGGAGAGAGAAACATCCCTCCCATGAACACAATCACACAGTCATATCCTGTTCTCTCTTTCTCTAGTTAAGATGTAACAACATAAATATATAAAATAGCATAATTTCCCCCCCCCCCCCAAATCAAATACAAGCTCTGAAGTATGGTCAAACATATAGGGAAGGAAAATAAAGACGCTTTGAAATATTTTAAACACACTTAAATGCATCTGTCCTACTATAAATTTTCTGTCTCAGAGTTAAAATACTATATTATCTTACATTTTTAGTGCTGTTTGGCAATAATACAGCTTCACTTTGCAAAAAAAACCCCCTCCAAATGCTAGTTAGTCAAACTTGATATTTTCTTCTGTCAAGGATATATGTCAACTTTTTATTGTGGATATATATAGAAACAGAGGGGGCAACTTTAGTGTTTCACAAATTAATTGCCTGACTCCATCACGTATTTTTAATAAGTGATTGTTCTGTGATTCTTTCCTTCTTTAGAATAGCAGGGAGAAAGTTTATCTGCTGTGTTAGGTCACAAGAAACTTCTTTTATCAAACCAAACTGGTACATACTGTAGCTGAAAAATGTTCTTCAGTACTTCAGAGTTTTTGGTAGACTATTTACTTTCTTTATAGTACTGATTTTAAATTACATACTGCTTTTTAAAATAAGCTCCTTGTCAGGACTACAAGCTGCTGCAGGTTGAATATACATTATATTTTAAGAGGCAGAAATATATGCTGATTTCCTCTGTATCTTAAAAACCTGAGTAGAAGGAAAATGTGCTGTCTATAAATATTTTAGCCAATTTTCGAAATGCTCTGCAGGCTGCTACTTAAATTTTAGGGTTGGTAAATGCGGCCTCGCAAATCAATATTTTCTGAAAAATACTTCAGTGTGACCTAATGATCCTCCTCCCTGTTTACTTCATCAGGGAGATGGAGAGTGAAGATGCACATAACAATCCCTGAGCAATATTTTGTCTGACTTCTGATATCATTTTGCCCACAAAAGATTGGTTCAAATTTGTTACACACTCAGCAGAAAATACAGAAGCAATTTTGTCTCCCTGTTGTGAGTTTTAGAATGTCTTTCAGTAATGATGTCTGAGAGTAAGAGGAGGGTTTGGGCAGAAATGTTCTTGGGGGGGGGTGACTTGGCATTTAGCAGATATTTGCACTCAGCAGTGGGAAAGGTTATGTCAAAACCTTTTGACAGACGCATTCGAGTAATTTTCTCACTCCCATTTATATTATAAACTGCTCATCAATAAATGCTGAGAGAAATTCGGCCTTTTTCTGCTGGTGAACAAAGAATCTGAGGTACCTCATGTGAGTGGATTAACTTGAAGAGGCAGGCAGGCATTTTGCCTCACTTTGTGACAGGAGGTCCCCACGTGAAAAGAGCAGATAATTTCCAGTGCTCAAAGTTCAAATAAACACGGAGTTTCTTTTATTCTGTATGACTGATCTGCCAGATTTTCAGGATGCAATAGGAACCAGGTTTTAGTCCTATTGAGAGATGGCAGCCTGGAAAAAGTCTCACAGCATGTCAGAAAAATTGATTGCAGTGGTACTTTTCACTACCACAGACGCGGAGCCGCTCTTGGGAGAAGCCAGGGAAAACCTGTAAGGATGAGTTGAGTTATCCTGGGCCTGATGTCACCTCCCTGTGGCAGCTGTGCATGGTCATAACTTCTCCTCATCAAATGGCATCACAGCTATGATGGAAAATGTGGAGTTAGTATCTGGCTTGTGTCAACCTCTTGCACCATGATGTGCATGTACACGAGGATTTGAACAAAGCCTTAGTCCTTTGGGAGGTTTGTTATCACAGAATCATGGAATGGTTTGGATTGGAAGAGACCTTAAAGATCATCCAGTTCCAACACCTTCCACTAGACCAGGTTGCTCTGAGTCCCATCCAACCTGGCTTTCAACACTTCCAGGTGTGGGGCAGCCTCAGCTTCTCTGGGCAACCTGTGCCAGGGCCTCACCACCCTCAGTGTAAAGAATTTCTCCCTAATAATCCATCTAACCCTACTCTCTGTCAGTGTGAAACCATTCCCCCTTGTCCTGTCACCCCAGGCCCTTGGAAATAGTCTCTCTCCATCTTTCTTGTCGGCTCCTTCAGGTCCTGGAAGGCCACAATTAGGTCACCTCAAAGGAAATGCTTTGAGCTGACATGTAATGGCCACAGGTATCTGTCCCTGCATCCCTGACACAGGACACTGGCAGAGGAGCAGAACTGCTGCTGTGGAAGTCACTGGGCTGGCACACATTGCAACCCCTTTGTAGAGCTTTCCTGCTTCAGTTCTGAGGAAAGCACAGCCTTAGAATTGCTAAAGAGAGAAAGGACAAAAGAAATACAATTAGGTAAAGCCACCAACTCCATTTACTTGTGAAGCTCGCTCATATAGATCACTATAAATGTTCTGCTCTGGATATCCTGCCATCTTTCCTGTTAAGGATGTTCAGATGTACTACAGATTATGTGTAAGTGATCTCTCAGGCAGCAGGAGAATGCACTCCTATATCTAAGGGACGTAACCTCCAGGAACCTTCTCCTTTGACAAACGAGGATTTGAGTACTGCTTGCAAAGTTGGTTGTGCAGCCTTTTCAGGAGTGATTGATAGAAACCTATCTCAGATCAATGCCCTGGCTGTCAGAGTGCTCCCCTGAGAACTGGAGAAGATTTTCATTCCTTCACCTGACTAAGTATTTGAGTCTCAATTTACCAAATTGTCAGTAAATGTTCCTACCACAATCTGAAGAAAATGGGGCACCCTCATTATCCTTTCTGTATTTATTTAATCTAACCCACTGTTTCATTTGTTTTTATCAAAAATACCTGAAAACAAAACTTTTTTAAGACATAGAATTCTTTCCTATGATAGAAAATAGGATACTTTCTTTCCTGATTTTTTTTGGTTCAGCCACAGAATACTAAGTAAAGAAAAAGAAAGAAAAAAGATTTACCAGGTTTTTCCTTAGCAGGAATTAAACACCTGCTTGAATATTTATGACTTTTACTGACTCTCTGATTAGGAATCAGTTTTAATTTAATTTGCTGTTCTATAAGTACTGTTTATGCCTTTTTCTTCCTGCCTCTACCCAACATTAATGGGAATTGTGACTTGAAACACTTAGAAATAAATAACAGGAGCAGTTAGAGAAGCTCACACTCCCTTTCATCACATCCAAGAAGCAAAGCTAGAGCTTCTTCCAGGTTTATTCCATGATCTAAGCAAGGCCTGTGACAGCTGCTGAGCTCTTCCTGGCAATGTCACTGTTTACAGACTGGGGGAACCTCGAGCTGGTGATGTGATTTGTGGAAGAGGTGCTCAGTATTCTTGCAAGAGTCTGCCAGTGATGTCAGGTGTCTCCAGAAGCCAGGACATTCCCTGCTTGTCACCTCTGCTTGAGCACTGGGTAGCCAAGGAGTGAAAAGGACTTTTGAAAAGATGTGGTGGATTCACCGTCCCTGGAGGTTTTTAAGATGAGGCTGGATGTGGCGCTTGGTGCCATGGTCTAGCAACTGGGATGGTAGTGGATCAAAGGTTGGANTCTTTCGAAAAGATGTGATTTTCCAAGTTAAACATTGTCCTGTGCCTGCTGGAGGTGTAGCTTTTGCATATTGTGTTATTTTCAGAAACCAGCCCCGTGACTTCAGTTGGTGACTTCAACAACTCCTCTTCTCCTGTTTTGTTTTGGTTTTTTTTTTTCCAGTCCCGCCTTTCATCCAACCCTTCGAGTTCCCGCGGTTCTCCATCGGCCAGAGGGTCTTCATCCCCTGCGTGGTGGTCTCCGGGGACCTGCCCATCACCATCACGTGGCAGAAGGACGGCAGGCCCATCCCAGCCAGCCTCGGCGTCACCATCGACAACATCGACTTCACCAGCTCCCTGAGGATCTCCAACCTTTCCCTGATGCACAACGGGAATTACACCTGCATAGCCAGGAACGACGCGGCAGCCGTGGAGCACCAAAGCCAATTAATCGTGAGAGGTGAGGAGGTGTAATTGCTTCGAGGGGCGCTAATTAAGTCGTCGGCGTTTTGTGACGGCATCTGTTGGGCGGGAAGTACGAAGGGGAGGGGAATGTGGAAATCCCTCTCCTCACAGCATAGAACACACAGAGCGATGGAGCACAGAAACTAATGTGGTTTTTCTATCTGAAAGTCTCGAATCTCACCAAAAACCCTGGAGTGCACAGGGCTGATGGGGGAGATGCAGGAGTGACTTCCCGGAAAATCGCGTGAGGCGCAAACCCATTCTTTGGGATCAAGCGCCTGGAATGGTATCAAATTATTCTCTGCTGTTGTTTTTGTCTGGTTATACCCATTTTTTATTTAGATCACTCTCTCCTATGACATTATGTCAGCTAAAAAGCAAAGCATTGATGTTGACTTTGTGGGGGAAAGACTCTCCCCTGTTACCAGGTTGTTCTTTTCCTTATTTGTGTTTATTATGCAGTTATCGGGATTCATTCACTCTGGTGGTTTCACAACATTTTGCCTTGAAATGGGTGTGACTGGAGGTTCAAGCAAGCAAACATTTTATGTGTAACAGACCTCTCAAGTCACACCTTAGCCAAATCATCCAGAGATTATCCCCTGTGATTTTAAAACTTACTGTGCAAAGCTTCAAGAAAATCAAATTACTTCCGTTCCTTTCTGGAAGTTTTTCAAAGTGCTTCAGACTTTCACTTTTAAAAAACAAGAGTGCCTTACTCTTCCCTCTCAACCATCTCTTCCTTGGTACAAAACCATTGTGCTCCTCAGAGAAAGAGGGCACATAGAATAATCCTACAAGTTACAAGTAGCCCTGGTGATTTCTGCCTGCTGCAGATCACTACATTTTATATTCCCTTCTGGAGGTTTACCAAGATAAATCTTAAAATTTTAAAGGGGCTTCTGCCATCTTTTCCAGGTTTATTTGGGTTTTTTTTCCCGCCTCAAAAAGTCACTTGAAGCAAAATCTTCTATACAGCTCTTCCTTTTAAGTCAAATATTCCCACTGTCGTAAGAGTATCCTCAGTGGGTTATTCCCTAGTTTTCCACTTATAGAATGTACATGTTTACATTTTTTATGCTAGTAGTCCCAAAACTCAGTGGCACATAGGTCCATTACTTTTCCACTAGTTTTGATATAAATATTATTTACTTTTTTAGTTTCTCTGATTTTAATCCTGTTTAATATTACTCAGTACAGATGTCTGTTACTTACCTCATTTATTTAGTAATTCTTAAATGAAGTAGTTTCATTAATGACATGCAGTGAATTATTCCTTTCCTGAACTGTTCTGTTAGCATTTAACCCTATAAGAGAATGATTCATTGCAGCAGCTCTGTGTGGGTTCCTACAGACATTTCTCACATGTGGGATGGTGGGAAGATGGGGTTGTACCATGGAAAAGTGTCTCTCTGCCACCACCATCTGTCCCCTTCAGCTCTGAGACCCTGGAGGCCTTAGGGATTGGGTCAAGTGAGGCCATGTGTGGGGATTTCTGCTCTGTGCCCCACTGATGGGGACAAGCCCTGCCCTGCCCTCACTTCTCCCGGCCTTTCCTGAGCTGCACTGTCCCTGTCTCCTGCTGTCAGCAGGTAATTCCTCCCCTGGAGAGCCCCTGGCTGCCCTGACTCTGTTCCCTGGACACTCTGCCTCTTGCTGCCTTGTTGGGCATTAATTAGATTTCCCTTCTTGTCAAGGAGAGGAGTTTTGGGGAGCCTTTTCTGGGGGCCCTTCACACACCCCTGACACCAACACTTCCATTTTCATCTCCACTTCCTCCTCATTTGCCTTCTGCTCTAATTACACCTCCTGACCAGGGCTCTGCCCTGGTGGTGTGAGGACAATTGTTGGTGTGTGTGCCTGAAGGGTGTCCTCATAAACCCATGGGCATGATAGAAGGGGCTTTTCACCCTCTTTTACCTTCTGGAGTCCTAGTCCTCGAACTTTTTTTCATTTTCCCCTCTTGCTTAACTTTTTGCCCAGCTCCTGCTCTGCAGGAGCCTCCTTTAAGCCTCTCTCTGCTCTCTCTTGCTGTCAGTTTAAATGGTAATGTTTTAATCAGTTTTGCATATGCATCTGAGACAGCAGCTCTCACTCAGAGCAAAAGTGGAAAATATAATACCATTTTTGACCTGAATTCCCTGCCAAAACCCTACACTGGCCTTTTTCCCTGAACTGCTTCAGCTGTCTCATTCCACACAGGCCAGAAGACAAACAGCCACTGTGATCACTCCTCCTCTGCATCCAACCTGACCTATACACATTTAAATTAAGACTTGTTTGTTTTTTCATGCTGCCTGTTTATTCTCCAAGCTTTCTGATCTCTCCTCATCCTTTTGTTCTAACTAAAACACAGTATTTTTCTAAATTAACTAAGGGAGTTATCTCTGAATACAGGGAGAAGTGGTGCTTTAAATCCTTATTTCTAATCCACATTGTGTGCTTTAAACTTAAATGTTGGCTATCCTAAATGTCTGGGGGTGTGTTCTGGGAATATATTATTTATGTGCAGACTGTGCATTTTGATAGGAGAGTAAACAGTGAGTGGGAAAGTGAAATATGCCTGTTACCCACACAGGTCCTTTTTCCTTATCTATACTGTCCTTGTATTCATTTCAAAAGTAGATTTTAAAACAATGCAGGTTCTCATGTTTCCAAAATAAATGGGAATCTGTACCATTTTATAGTACATGGGTAGAATGAGATGCAGAATCTAAATCCAATCTATTCCTAAGATGAATGAAGAAACAAGGGCCAACTACTCATTACTACATTTGAATTACTAGTGAATGCACAAACTTCTGCAGAATCCATACAGCCACATAAATTCTTCAGCTTTCCAGCTCCAGATTTTTTCCTCAATATTTTCTATGTCAGATCCCATGTATCTTCTATTTTTTATCATTCATATATCCCTGTGAAGTTTTAAGTCTGTTAAATAGAATTCCTATATTCTTCCTACAGATATTATTTTTGATATTTAAGCTGCACTGCCATTTTGTAAACAGCATTAACTGGCAAAAGAAAAAAACACAAGCACCAGGTTCTTAAAATCTGTGGGCACCTTATGGTAAATCTTTGTTGCTGTTCCAATTATTTTGTGCTTGTATGAGCAATCAAGTGGTATAAGGAGCCCTTAAAATCCAGCAAGGCTGGATTTCCCCTGCCTTAAATATCAGAGGAAGATGACAACCAGCTTCCACAGCATCCCATAGGGAATGGAGGACACCAGCTGAGAGGAAGTGAGAGGATAAAGGTTTTGAGCATGTGGGTAAGAAGATTTTAGGGCAAACCCAGTTCTCTCCTCCATGGGTTTCTTGGTGAAATGAGGTAAAGAGAAATGCTCTGGACACAGACCTGTCAGTACCTCTCCCCAAAAATTATTGGTCAATTTTAGATAAATCAGAAGAGGGGAAAACACCTCCAGTGTAGCTAAAAGCCTACAAACTTAAGGAAAAGAGGTGACTGATAACAAACACCTCTGCTGAGTGTAACACTGGATACCAGAGAACCTACACAGGCAAACCCTTCTGCAGACACAAGAAATGCTCCAGCTGGAATCTCTGCTCAAACACGAGGTACAAATCCACAGAAAATCAGGCTTGATTAGTCCTAATGGTTGTGGAATATCTTTTAAAAGCTTATTAATTAGCCCCTGGGAGAATTCCCACTGCTCACTGCATCTACGGACTGGAGGTAGGAAGTTGAGGTGAGTGAAAATGGGGCTCAAAATCGTGGCCTTTGCCAGATCCTGGCCTGCAGTTCCTCTGGGAATGCATTAAAAAATTGCAAGCTAGAAGGGTTTCTCAAAACCTCATGAATTGCTATTATTTTAATTTTATTCCTTGGCACACTCTTGGTTTGCTAGGCATGCTATTAGGAAAAAGAAAAGAATAGGATCCTGTCATGATAGCCATACATAGAAATTAGGAAAATATCTTCTCTGTCAACTACTTATATCATCATGAGAAATTAATTAAGGCTTTACTCATTAGGGCTGTCTTCTGAAGAGTGATTAAAAATCTATATACACTTTATCATGTGTTATTCATTTCTGTATGGTTTCCTAAAATGGGAACAAAGTAATTCTGAAATAAAAAGCAGTGAAAAGGGCTTTAATTGGTAACCAAAAAGAAAAGGCTCTTCAATGTATTATGAGTTCAAAATTTTTCTGATACTAGCATAAAAGAGAATTCAAAGACAGTAGTCGATGCATAAATCATGATTTTATAACTCCTGTTAGTGAACACATCATAAGATAAAATTGAGATAAGGTCTTTAAATACCTAATAACCCCCCATAATGCACTTAGTACATTTAGTGTAAATGTGTTTTCATTTTGTGCTTGCCAGGAGTGTCGAATATCATTAGCTAGTTAGGCACCCAATGAAGAGTCCCTGAGCCTTGGATATTCCTACTAGGAAGTGAGTATCCATCTGCTTTCTGATGTTTGCTGGTAGTGCTGCTGTGATGCAGCACATGCAGTTTGTGACAGACAAGCAGGGAGAGAAGATTTATGGTTGCAGCTGGTGTCAAATCTCATTTAACTTCCTTTGCTGGTGTTTACACTGAGGCTTCAAAAACGCCTCTTAAAAGATTCACTTCCTATTTAATGTTCTTATTAGACAAACCTGATCAACACAAACCACTGGGCACAGTTTTGCAAAAGTACATCTTTTTTTCTTGAACTGCAGAGCAAATGGTTTCACTAAACCAGCTAAATCGACCCCTTAGGTCCAATGACCAAATTTAATAACTGTTCATCTTTGCTAAAGTACAGTGTTTAATGATCTCATTCATTAATACATCAGTGGTTGCTTTGGCTGATTAAATTTCTTCCATCATTTTGACAGTATGATCTAGATGTAAAGTACAAATATTCCATGTAAAAATGAAACCGTATTCTGGGCCAATGTCATAGATTATTTCTTAACTCACTCCAGCAGCCCACCAGAGGAGCTGTGTTAGGAGCCTCCAGAATTGCTCCCCAGAGTGATGGACTAATCACTGCATCTGGGAGCCAGAAGAGCTCACATGGATTTGAAGTCCAGGAAGGACTGTGTGAGTTTGTCATCTGGCCCTTGGAATAAAGCACAGGGAAAAAGGAGTTTTGGATTTACACAGAGCAGACTTAAATCAGGGAATTGATGCGGGGTCATGGGAATCTCATGAGGTTCAACAAGGCCAAGTGCTGGTGCTGCACTGGGGTCAGGGAAACCCCTGGGACCAATCCAGGCAGGGGGATGAAGAGACTGAGAGCAGCCCTGGGAGAAGGACTTGGGGATGCTGAGGGGGCAGAGGCTGGACATGAACTGCCCGTGTTTCCCAAATATGTCCTGGGTTCATCCCATAGCATGGGCAGCAGGGGAGGAAGAAATTTTTCCCTGTGAGGGTGGTGAGGCACTGGAATAGGTTTTCCAGAGAAGCTGTGGCTGCCCCATGCCTGGAAGTGTCCAAGGCCAGGTTGGATGGGGCTTGGAGCGACCTGGGCTAGTGGAAGGTGTCCCTGCCCATGGCAGGGGGTTGGAATAAGATGATTTTTAAGGTCACTTCTAACCCAAACCATTCCATGACTCTGTGAATTTTAGCATGCACATATAAATTGATTTTTGTTAGCAGCTTGTAAAATCAGTCATTGAGAGCAGCACTGACATTGGCAAGCAGTGTTTTCTTAGGGTACCAACTCATATTTTATCATCTTATCGGGATTATTTCACACAAGGAGATACTGAAAGCATTTTCCTTCCTTTAAAATGGCACCATGACATGCACACTATTTTCACATCCTATGCTGATTGCTCTCATCCTTTGTTTTCCCATAGTGAGAGCCTGAGACTGCTAATCATAATATTGACTGAAAATACCTTTTTTAGGTCCTTTGAGTTCAGCCATTAAATGGTTTGCATCTGTCAACTTACTACTCTTAGCCTAAACAATTCAAGAGCTCATCTCTCCTCACAGATCTGTGGGCTGCCTTAATTGAGAGAGCCTGGCATAAACTCACTGTTAAAGCAATTTTAAATGCCCTCCTTTACTGGCTCAGGGAAGGAACTGTGCTGCTGAGACAAAGTTGATAATAAAAGTAGAACTGTTCAGTCATAATTGTGAGCTATTTCAGTGTTTCACTTCTAAAGGGGCAGAGAAATCCCACACCTTTACAACTAAAGAGAGAGGGAGAGAACTAATTGTTTACTTTTCCCCATTAACTCAAGCACATCAGACAAAGTACCTTTGTTAAATTCTTACTAAGCATATATTCTCTGAGGGCTAATGAACTCCTGAAAGAGAATGAAAAAGTGAGTGTAGGTTTGTAACCTAAAGCTAAATATCAAAACTTAGTTCTAAACTAAGTAGTTAACAGCATTGTGTTCCAAACTATGGTAGCACATAGCACAGAACAAGTTAATAATTTGAAATAAAATTGAAAAGCAAACCAGGAAAGAGGAAGGAAAATGTGAGGGTCTTCTTTGCTTGCTTTTTAATCGTTTATATAAGAAGAAAAATCCTATGGCTCTATCTGGACAACAATACAGAAACAATTGAAAGGACATTGATTGAGTAATGTTGTTTTGCTGTAGCATCTTTTCTGATATCTATTGGCAATATTAAGACTAAATGCCAAGGGTTGGGTTCTTCAAAATTCAGAGCAGCAGTTGGCATTTTTATAAGTAGTCCTAAAGGAAAGCCAAAACTTTACTGAACATAGAAACTGTTTCTATTACTCGGTGTGGGCTGACTTTTTGCCAAGTAATGCTGAAACACACTTGGTTTATGGAGCAGAACAAGGAAATCATATGATTTCTAATCATATGGCTGGTTCTGGAGCTATATAGCAAAATTTTATTTCTGCAGTTACCATTCTGGTGTCATTCTGTATTGAAAGTAACGATTAAAAATGAGAATACCAAGAACATCTGAGAAATGTTTTATATATATATATCCAAAACACAGTGAAATCAATATGATGAAAAGCCCTGTTCAGAGCTTGTCAGCATTAAAGGCACAACACCCCAAGGATATCTACATGAGTTCCTTAAAGACGTGGAAGGATGCATTTTCATAAAAATGCTCAAAGAACATTTACAGTTGACATCCATCCATTTTTCTCTGTGTTAGACAAAAAGTGTATTTTAGCAGATAACTTTAATTTAAGAACTGATTGCCTTTATTCCACACAAAGCAAACTTTCCCAGAACTTTCTGCACGTGCCTGCTCATAAAATAAACTGTTCCCTGAAAAATTAGCACTTCTTGCCAGTGACATCCATAGCAGATGAAGAATATAAAGAAAATGCTTGTCAAAGAGAGGGGAAATAAAACAAGTTACAGAAGTTTTGTGTTGTGAGAGAGATTTTATAAGACATTATACTCTTCACACCCTTCAGTGGTGGAGGAGGCCAGTAATTATCAGTCACTCCACTGCATCATTTTTAACCACTCGCCTCTAGGACTGTAAGGCTGGTACTGCTGAGCTGGGTTTGTGTTTTGTGTCAGGTTTTTTTATCCCCCTTTATGAATAAGCAGGTTGTAATTGATTTTTCAGAAGCTGTAAATAGAAATTTCCTTACAGTTAGTGAGGTGAAACAAGCTGATGCTGCCGTGCCGAGTCGTACAGAATCAAATCTGTTTGTGCAACTAACTGTGCTTTTCACCTGCTTTGGAAAATAAGTAATTTTGTGTTTGGGGATAAAATGAACGCAGAACAGTGAGAAAGGAGCTGCTGAAGCAAATGCCTTCTCTGAGCAGATAATTAGAACAGGATGGGTGATTGCCCAGAGCTGCTCTTACTGGGATTTCATGTTTGATGCTTCCCTATAGTGAATTAACATAACTTGCAATAGTTTGGCAGTGTGGCAGGCATTTGGAAAGCCAGAAGTGTTGTCAGCAGCAAAGATATCTTCTAATAGAAAGGCATCTCAGTTAGATCCTTCCATCTCTTCTAGCCATATTCCAAACAGCAGTGGAGCTCTTCTCTACAGCTGGGCAATAAACACCTTTGCATCATAGTGACAGGATTCAGTGAGGAACAGGTCCAGTTAGGGGGATTATTTTCTCTCCAGAGGATTGCTCTCCTCTTTTAAAAAGCAGTTGTGTCTACAAATATGGAAAGAGAAAGTTGGAGGGGAGTCTGGATTATGGAGGCACAGGGAGGAGGACTCAGGCTGTTGTGAGGAGGTTTATGTACCTCCAACTTTAAGCAGTCCTGTCCATGCCAACACTGGCAGCTCCAGTTTCTCCTTAAGGAAAGCTGTTATCCCTGAGATGTAATCTGGTAAAACCAGCTGTACTATGTCACTGAATCATCAAAAAATTAAACTTGTTTGTTTGTTTGTTTCTGCTGTGAAATGTTATACCTCTGTGTTTGACTGGTGTGCCATTTTGAGGTCACACTTACTGTGACCCAGCAAGTGTCACAAATTCTCATGGCTCCCTTTGCTTCCTCCCACAGTGCCCCCCAGGTTTGTGGTTCAGCCCAGCGACCAGGATGGGATCTATGGAAAAGCCGTAATCCTCAACTGCTCTGCAGAGGGTTATCCTGTCCCTACCATTGTCTGGAAGTACTCAAAAGGTAGGATTTCTGTGCTGATTGCTGGGGGCAGACTAATTCTGGTTTAGTAACAACTTACCCATAAGTTGCTGGCTTAATCTCCACATTGTCAGAGAGTGTTTGGGTGCAATAATAGGACGTATCACTTGTGTTTATGCTGTTCTTAAATCATTTCCCCAAGCACAAAGTGCTGGTCACTGTCATGGACACAAGGCTGGATGGACTTTTGTTCTGCCTTGGAGATGTCCAGTGCTGTGACAGTGTCCCTGTGTGAGCTGGGGCCTCAGCAGGCAAATGAAATGGATGGCTGAGAGAAAAGAGATACAGCTTTAATTGAAACAACCTCAGAACAAGGTTCACCAGCAGCATTTGGCTCATTTTTTTCCCCCGCATCAAAATTCATGATAACATGGCCAATCATATCTTTTCAGCAAAGAAGAGGGGTCAGGTAGCATTAACATAAGCAGTAATTCAGTGTGTGCTTTACATAATGCTTTAACATTTTCTTCTCATGTAACAGAGCATTAAAACTGGCCCCACTTGACCCTCAGTAACCACAGGAAATTGACTGCTCTTTAATTAAAATATGCTGCCTGATAAATTATGTCTTCTGGACAGTTGTCTTCTGGTAGGTTTTAGCAAAAAAACAAAAACAAAAAACCCTCCAAACTCTTTACCCAATCTAAATGAGTTAACTCCTTAAAAAAAACAAAAAAAAAAAATAAAAAATGAGGTGCTGTTGAGAAGAAATCTTTCTGTAATGTCCCATGTCATTTTTGATTTCCATAGGACATAAATCCAAATTGTATTTGAAAAGGGGTGAGGGAAGAGAAGTTTCATGTAATAGACTATTTTTGCTTTTATTGATAAATTATGGTTCATTATGAGAAGAGTGCAGAGTTCCAAATTCCATTAATCTCAGTGGCATATGGGTTTTTAATTATGAGTACAGGTCTTGAAAAAGTAATTCAGTTTAGTTGCATTTGTGTGCTGAAGGAGGGTGCCAAGCCAAGCTAGACGAGTTGTCGTGAACTGTGAAGAGATAAATAACCCATCTTGGGATGATAAAATCCTTGAGGTTGGAAAACCCCTCCTTGATCATCGAGTCCTGTGATCAAACACCACTTGTCCCCCAGCCCAGAGCTCTGAGTGCCATTCCCAGGCCTTCCTTGGACGCCTCCAGGGCTGGGGACTCCACCACCTCCCTGGGCAGCCCTTCCAATATCTGACCACTTTTTCCATGAATAAATTCCTCCTGATGTCCAACCTGAGCTCAGCTTGAGGCCGTTTCCTCTTTTTCTCACTTGTTACCTGAGAGCAGAGCCCGACCCTCACCTGGCTACAGCCTCCTTTCAGGTGGTTGTAGAGAGTGAAAAGGTCTCCCCTGAGCCTCCTCTTCTTCAGGCTGAACAACTTCAGCTCCCTCAGCAGCTCTTTTTATGATTTACTCTCTAGACCCTGTATAAATCTAGACCTTAAACCTTAATGAAGGAGAAAGGGATAGTTGGAGTGACACTCTGCCATCAAGTTTTTAAGATTATCAATTAGAACTCTGAAGCTTTTAAGTCAAAGAAAGTTTTGATAGATACATGGAGTCTTACCCTTGGAGATTCTCAAAATGCATCTCGACATGGTCTTGGGCAGCCATGATTAAGTGACACTTTTTGATCAAATCAGTTGGATCATGTGGCCACCTGAGGTCTCTTCCAACCTCAACAAGTCTGTGATTCACTGTAGGCTCATCCACACAGTTGTATGGAACAAGCTGCTGTCCCTGCTCGGGAAGGATCTTGGCTGTAACAGCAGTAACAACGTGTGTGAAGAGTAAGAAGCCTTTTGCAAACAGCCAGGAATAATTTTTTCCAGTTTCTCCCAGCAGCTGTCCCTAGGAGTATCGGCCTTTTCCCTTCTGTGAACATAAAATTGTTCCCAGAATTTTTCATGTGAAGAAACACAAAAAGTGAGTGCTGGCATCTACGTGGGCAACCAGCCACAGGTGTGTACAGTTAGTAAGGTAGAAATATGCCTTCCAAATAAATGACAGGAGAAATGGCTTATTAAAGAAAAAAAATAGACAAAGGGAAAAGTGGGATATGCATGTGACTAGAATAGTTGAAAAAACAACAATGGCAACAGAATTTTTGTGGAAATGTTATCATTTTAACATTTTTAAGTTCACAGTATTGGTCACCAAGCTTTCTGTGAAACTGTAAGTTCCCAAATTTAACTCTTCTAGGATTGTAAGAATTTTTAGTATGCCTGTCTGGTCTTTGTTATTATTCTAGACATTGTATTCATAGGTTGATATGTTATCCTAAATCATTCACTGTAATATTTATTCATCATATTTCCTCCTGGTCTGACTCAGCCCACTGCTTAGAGTAATTAATGTTGACAGATATGTGTACAGAAAGTGGTATTAGAGAATTCCATTGAAGAAAACTACCTCATGGTCTCCCTGAAAAATCCCTTCTCCTGCTGCCAAAGTAGGTTGTAAACCCCTTTGTTACAAGGAAGATATTTTAATGTACACTTAGAGAGTCCCTGATGCTGGAGGAACCTGAACTCGTGGTGGGCATCTGGACAGTAATATCCTGTTTCCTGTTGCCTAAATCACCCAGTATCTTATTTCCAAGGAAAAGCAAATTCTTTCTTAAAGCCGAAGTCGATACAAAAAACTTCCTGTCTTTTTATGGACTTTCCATTCTTATGTTCCTGCCAAACATGGAGCCTGGTTAGTGCTCTGAGCTTTTCATTTATTACTTTGTTTGGGGGTTTTTTTGTGGGATTTTGGGATTTTTTTTTTTTTTTAACAGTCTGGCTACAAACATGGCAGAACAGAGATCTTTTGTGTCATCAGTCCATCGGCTGTAGGAGGAAATAAGCAACACAGTCAATGATGTGGTTTTCCATGTTACCCAGGGTTTTGTGAGCAAGGTCCTAGGGGTCCCTTGAGTTTGCCATGTTTCCTACAACACACATCCCTCTTAGTCATAAGAAATTCATTTGGTGTCTGCATTAGGGATGCAGCCTTGTGTGCCTGTTCAGCTGTAATTGTCAATAATTCATCAGCCTCTAAATGTACGACAAATGTGCCTTTTCACCCATGAGCGGTCTGAAAATCTTCATTTCCTCTCTCTCCCTTCCTGGTCCTTCATTTCGTGCTCCTTTTTCCCCTTTGCATTTAATATGGAGAATTTGTTCCTACTATTGCATTCCAAAAGTCTTTCTTCTTTTGAATTAATGACTTCTGTGTTTTGGCAAAGAACCATTCAGTTTGTTCTGCCGATGTCAGAAACCATTTGTATTTTAATTGCGTTGAGCCTCCAAGAAGAGGAAGCCGTAGTTTCTGCCTTATTTTTAAGAAAATTAAAAAAAAAAAATGTTTCCCTTCCTAGCTAACCTATTTCCACGGGTTTCCTGCTCCAGGTGCCGGGGTTCCTCAGTTCCAGCCGATTGCACTGAATGGTCGTATCCAGCTTCTTACAAATGGCTCCTTGCTGATTAAACATGTGCTGGAAGAAGACAGTGGATACTACCTGTGCAAGGTCAGCAATGATGTGGGAGCAGACGTCAGCAAGTCCATGTACCTCACTGTTAAAAGTAAGAATTAAACACTTCTCTGTGATCCAGATATTGCCATTGAGGGAAAAAGGCTTGTCTGCTGCATCCTTAGTGTGGTGGGGAGGGAGGGCTTTGTTAGTTTTCTTTTAATTTTGGTCTTCAGCTGCATGGTTAATAAAAAAACATTTCTTTTTGTAGAGGAAGAAGAGGGGACTTAGAAGTGAAAAGGACCAGCATCTCATTTCAAAAATATTTATTGTCTGTGTGCTACAGCTGGGTAATGAAGGGAAAGTAAAAAAACAATCATTGGCCAAGAGTAAAAACCAGTAACAAAGGAGAAATATCCACAGCAACTGTTGCAAATCTTGTATTTTGAAGGAAATATAGATTAAAAAGTCCTTAATCAATCCTAAATATACTATAGATGGATACCATATGTACAATTACAATTACAATAGGTAGATACTACAAGATATTACAACATCCTTCTAAGATTTTATAGATACAGCCACAATAGTCATTTTGACTTAGGCAGGTAATTTTCAAAAAATGCATTTAATTCTGTTGGATCTGGAGTGCTTACACAACCTCAACCTATCTGTGCTTTCCAGGCACAAGGGGCAAAAGCAATCCAGTTTTCAAGTGGATATTGGCTATGATTCCTTGAAACATCAACATAGCTTAGAAAATAGAGGAAATATTGGGAAAAAAAAAAAAAAAGAAAAACAAACCTGTTTGAGATAATATAATTTCTCACTAGAGGGGAAAAAAAAAAGAGGCTATTGTCACTTCAACATGCCAGATATTCCTGGATGACCTATCAGACCAGTATTGAAGGAGGTCACCAAGCCATGCACTTTCATGTTTATAGGATTTTTGAAGATTGACTGAGTGCTTTGAAGTTCTGGGATGTCAATTAGCTTGAAAAAGGTTTGCCCTTGAAAGTACAAAGATGGGGTTTTTTCAGAAAGGAAGAAAAATCCAGTTGACTCTCTGTTGGAGAGAGTACTTGAGTCCACTAATGTTTAGGTTTAGTGGTTTTGTTTGTTGTTGCGAATGAATAACTAAATTATTTCAAAGGAAGAGAGTCAACTTTGTTAATTTTGCAAGCCCCACTACCTCAGATTTACCTTAGTGGCTTTGTCTTCTCAAAAATAACATGATATCCCAACCTCTCCAACAAGTATATTAGATCCATACTTTTTGTGTGGATTGGTAGAAGTTCCATTTCCTGTGGTTTCCATAACTGGCCATTTTTTGGGCCAAAGCTCCATTGTAGCAGCAATGCAGTTCTGTAATATGCTACAGAAACCCAGCTTTGCTCTGGTTGGCAGCTCTGCTCACTCCCTGTCTGATCACTGCATGCAGTTTCATGTGTGATAAAAGAGCATCCCTTATCAAATAAGAGCAGGAGCTTCCCTGGAGAGTCAGTTGCTGTTTGAATCTAATGAAAACCCCTCTGGCTCTGAGAAGGCAGGAAAGCACGTCAATACCCCCTCACACACCCACCCTGACACAGCACAGCTCCCACCACGGCTGTTTGAGCAAATGCTGGTGGTGTTGGTGTGTGCAGAGGAGAGGCACAGCTTTAGCTTTCATCAAACACACATTAAGGACAAGACGCCGTGAGAAAATGGGCCGTGGTGGACTTCAGGTGTTGCTGGATCCCGGTGGAGTGGTTGTGGCACATAATACTTGCACCTGTTCGTGTGGACCGACTCCAAAATGAGGGTCTGGATCTGCCTTTTATCTCTCTGGCACTGTATCTTGTCATTCATTGTTTTCTTTTTCCCTGTGTTTCTTTTCCATCTCCCAACAAGGCTGTTCCTGGAGCCTGGTCCTCAGGCTTAGTCCTCCTGCCAGATAAAAACCTTGGGCTTCCTTCATGAAACTTGTAGTGCTTTCAGTTAGATCCTTCTCCACAAGGTCCTCCTAAAGGCCTTCTTTAGTCAGAGGCAGGAGGTGAGGCCTGGCCCATGCAGTTGTTTATGGGTGTCAAGTTTGTAAGTAAGAAACAGCCTTCCAAAATATAAACAAAGATTAACTTGTGACCAGTTGGTTTCCCACCTTCCTTCAGCCTGTGTTTGAGCAGTAGCTGAAATCACCTGATGAGAAAGTAGGGTGGATTTAGTCACTGATTATGGAACTGGATTGACTCTCAGGAAGAACAACATGGCACCAGTGCCTTTACAGCCAAATCCTTTGCTTCTTCACAGTCCCTTGTGCTACAGATACCTCATGGACGTGGTGCTAACCATTGATAGAATCACTGTGAACTTAAAAATAAACCCTTGTGTGCAGGTGATTCTTCTCCTCCAAGTCTGATAAAAGTTTCTACCTACTCTGTCAGTAACATTGCTGCATAAATTTTTACCTTTCATAGATCCTGTTACAAGTCTCTTAAATGAGCCAATGTTTTACTCTTCCAGAACTTCCAGTGTCACCTGGATCTAAACCAAAAATCTGCTGTCAAAAGAGAGTAGGCAAATTTTTGTTTTGGTAGTTCAGGATGGGACAGGATGAACATTGATCTAATTTATTTCTGTGACTTGTTACCTCTAAAATTGACAGACTTTTTTTTGTAGTGAAAACCCATGTCAAGCTATAAAACACCTTGACTTGCTCAACAAGACTCTTAATATTCAGAAGGAAATGGTAGTAATTCCAGATATGCATTTGTGTAGTGCCTCAGTGCTTGTTGTGTGACACCTTCATGTCAGAGAGGCTGATCCAACATTTGAAAGGAGATTGTATGAGGAGGGAATGCAGAGGAAAAAGATGAGAGGAAAACAAAGAGCTTTGGGAATACCAGCAGAAATGTGAAGAGAACAAGCTGCCAGTGTCAATGTTGGATCAGGAACCACAGAGCTAAAATAGGAGCCATGAAAGCAAAGAATATTAATTTAGAAGCTATTATTCATCTATCTTTTTTTTCAAGAAATGGACATAAATATCATGATCATCTCATTTCTCTCTTCTTCTGAATCAAGGATAAGTAGTTCTTGAACTGTGTATTCAGTAAGACATACAATATTAGAAAGTTATGAGAGATCTGGAATCAGAAATCTAGTGCTGTCTTGAGAAATGACTCCTGGTGCTTGGGATGAGAAGACTTCTGAAGAATTTCTATAAAGGATAATGAGCCTTTAACATGAAGGGAAGAACTGAAACTATTTAAAGGTTGCCTGGGAGTCACAAGGAAAGAGATTCTGCTTAAAACAGACTGCCTGCCTGCCTTCATCTGAATAAATGTCACACTTCTTAATTCCACTTTAGGGGCTATATATAACATGATAGAATGGTATTCTGAAAAAAACATACCTCCTGAAAAGCAGGCTTTCATTAAGGTATGTATGTCCCTACGTAAATAATCTGTTGGAGGCAATCACATCAGCCCTGCCCTGTCTGAAATCTATCATTTGTTTTCATTGTGATGTGGAGCCTGACAAGTTTTAATCTGATCATCTAAACATTTCCAGCAAATCCTGTCTGCCAAAAAACAGAGCTGCTTCATTCACTTTGCTCTCAAATATGCTTCTTAACTACTGGCATTATGTGTGTTTAATGCATAAACCTAAAGCTGTTAGTCAGATCCACAGCTCCTTCCAGCAGGAACATACTAATCCCAGCTAATTCTTTCGATGCCAAGTTTCGCCACTAAAACATTTTTAAAGAAACCCAGACTTTAAAAATTGTTACCTATGACAAGAGCTGGTGGAATGACAGGAGAGGCTGGTTGGGAAAAAGAGCCTGGTGACAATTTAAAGTGAATCTGATGCCCTGTTCTTGCACTGCCTTGTGCTTGTGCTACCCCTGCCTCCTTTATAGTGCCACTCATCCATGTTGTCCATGATCTCTTCCAGTCAAGATTTGTTTCCCACCATCTCCAGACAGCTCATGGAACAAAGAGACCTCAATCCCATAACTAGCTATTATTGCAAAAGAAATAAAATATCACAGGAGTTACAAACACAAATAACCCTAAAAGTAGCTTATGAATGGAGCTTCTGAGTCCTGTGAAGCTGTTTTTCTCCACTGCTGGTGGGGAACAGTTGTTCCACCATATGGCTGAAGCACTGCAGCATTTGTTTACTGAAATGGATGGAAATCCATGCCTGGCTTCCTTCATGGATCTTCATCTGAGCAGGATAAAGGCATCCTTTCCATGTGACCAGTCAAATGTGTTTGCTGTGCTGCCACACCAGCAGTAAAGCCAGCAAGCTGTGATGGAGAACTCACTGTGCTCTGCTCACCAGGGTGCCTCTAAATGCTCCTTTCAGGATTTAGGAAAATAATTCCTTGTTGAGAGTGTGGGAATGTTGAGATCTGTCCAATTGCTGCTTTTCCTTGTGTAGAAAATCCAGTTTCTCATTAAAATGCATATATCCCTCAAGATGTCAGTAAGGGTGGCATTGCCTGTTCTACATTAGCAAAGATAGACTGTCCATGATATGTGGCAAAGGAAGCTAAAAATCACTGTCTCCAATACCTCCAAAAAACACTTAAAGAAAGGACAGCAATAATGCAATGTCAAATTCACCTGAGCTCAATTATTCTGATATTTCTTAATCTGTATTTTTTTCCTACAGTCCATGGTCTGTAAATACTGTTTTCTGTGGCAATCAAAACAAAGCCGCCTGGTCTGATTGTTCAGTCTGATTTAGTGTTTTCTTCTCCTGATATTCCACCACCTTTTTTTAAAAAGAGGCTTTTTCATTTATTTGATTATTCATACTTATTTTACAGTTGTCTCAGGTAGAGTATATTTTTGTCCAATGATCTGGCCAGAGTTGGTAAAAATCTTTATCTGGATGGCTTGCAAATGTCCTCAGAATGAAAGAGTGGGGTAAAGGGATAAAAAAAAAATATTGTCTGTGAATTGAAACTGCTGTTGAGCCCCTGAAGATCTGGTGAGCTGCCCTTGCCTCATTTTGCCCTTGCCCTCATGACAGGCAGTTCTGTCTTTTACCACCTGTTTCTTAGCAAACAATGGCAAAAACTGTGTTAAATATGAGGCTGTGAACAAACTGTTCAGCTCAGTTTAAACTCCAAGTCAGTGGTGACTTAAACGCTCTTTATCTGTTTTGTGCCCCCACCCTGGGCAGGGAGGTTGGAACAAGATGATCTTTAAGGTCCCTTCTGACCCAGGTCATTCTATGATTCTGTGATTCTAATTATTCATTTTCATTGCACACACAGTCTAAAAGATGCTGTAAAATCTACGCTGAGTCTCGGAATCCCAAAAACTCTCCCGGATCGCGAGCGCTTCCTCTTGTCAGGAGAACGGCCTGTTTTTTTTTTTCCCTAATGAGCTTCTCCCGGGATGAGGAATGAGCAGGTTCTGAGTGCTGTTCCGTGCCTCCTCAGACCGTTGGCACAGCTTTGATTTAGGGGCTGGCACTTTAATCACCCATCCTGTGTCATTACCCCGACAGGCAGCAGCAGCAGCCGCGAGACACGAGCTCCGATAAATCGCGTTGGAAAAACCGCCGGAGCGATCCTTTGTTGGTTTTCCTTTACAGCTACTCCTTGGCAGATCAGCTGTCACAACAACGCACCGCCTGTGGCAACGCAGGGAAATTAAACATGAAGTATGTTCAAGGTAGCTGGTAGAAGAGCTGGAATAGCCCCTTTTTTCCTTCTGTACATTCCAGTGCTTCCGCCTCCTTTCAGCGATGCCGAGCCTGTGGCAATGGGCTCCAGAGGATGCTTTCTCTTGTAAGGTAATTGCCAGGTGTGCTGGAGTACAAATACTCAAGTGGTTTTGTATGCAAATCTTGGCAATTCTCTTTTTCTTTTTCTTTTTTTTTAAATATTTTTTCTAAGTGGATGCAAGAAGAGAAAGTATTTAGCAGCCTTTTTTTCTTTTCTTCAAGCCTGGTTGCACAGCAATATTTCTAGCAGAAAAGTGAAACAGATTTCTCTCCACACAGGCTCTGTTGTATCTTTTCCATTTGTATCAACAGTATCATATTTATTTCTCTCTCTTTTTTTTTTTCCCTTCCTTTTTTTAAAATAGTCATCTCTCCAACCCAAAAGGGAGCACGGCTGAGGTCCATTTTCAGAAGTTTTCTTTCTATTGGAATGTTTATAGTGGGTACAGAATCTTGAGGCTTTCCTGAAAAATAACCAGTTTAACAAAGTTGTGATGGTTTAGCCTTTCAAATACCTTCACATCCTCACATTTCCTAGAAGGGCTCTTAATGGATAGGATTCTCAAGGTTGTGAATCACTGCTGCTTCTTTTTCTCCCTCTACTGAATAGATGAGTAATACATAAACCACAGATATTTTAACATGTTCTCCTTTCTCAACATTAGTAACTCTGGTGTTAAATTACTACTTTATTCAGAGGTTTTACATGGCTCTCATATTGCAATGAACTCTGTGTCCAGATTTGGCCAGCTGTGGTCAGGGGACTGTGTCATGGAGATATTGCAGATCAAGGACTGCAGCTCCTCTGTCTCTGAACACTCTGAAACAAAACTTAAAAATAATGTCTGCTCTGCTCTCCTCCTCCAGCTGAGAGGGTGGTGTTGCAGTGATTTGATAGAAGCTGGACAGATAATCCATTTAAAATAACCATCATGGAGAAAGTACAAATTTCAGTGTGTTTATCTGGCACAATACTGCAAACCCTGCTGTGCTAGAATGTAATAAATGGCAATCCTGGAGGGTTCCTAGCTGGGAGGAAATATACTGGAAATTATTCTTACTGGTAATTTGGAAACTTGTTTTCTTGAAAGAGAATTTAAAACATGATTTCAGACTTAGACTTTTTTTGACATGAAGTGAGAATGAATACTGTTCTGTAACATAATATGTCCCAATAATCTTTTAAGAAAAATATATGCTAGCAAGCATAGGACACTGGACAGACAGAATTTCAGGACTGCTCATCTTGGAATTACTCATTACTCATCTACCAGGTTTAGACAGTTACTCCTCCTCCTAATTTGACGGGACAGGGGGAACAAACTCAGATCTCTGATGTCTATTGTTGTCTTCTTTTCCACCCCTGGCTTTAAAAAGGTTGTGTGCCTTATTCCTGGCCCTTCCACCCTGCCCCTCCTGGGCTTGGCACTGCCCCAAATCCTCGTTTCACGGAGTGGCATCTGAGGGTGCAAGTTGTGGCTTGGCCCACAGCAGCTCAGCTGAATCCTTTGGGTGGAACAGGTTTGCAGGATGTGCTCAGTGTCACCCAGAACACATCAGTGAAGCACTGAGAGGCTGGAGATGGGTGTGATGGCATTTAGAGGTTGTGGTGGCATCAATCAGATGGGCAGAGAAATAAGTGGACAGAATCACAGGATGAGTCAGGTTGGAAGGGACCACAGTGGGTCCTCTGGTCCCACCTCCCTGCTCCATCAGGCTCATCCCAGAGCACAGGATTGTGTCCAGACAGGTCTGGAATATCCCCAGTGAGAAGACTCCTGGGGAGACTCCCTCTCTGGTCTCTGTTCAGTGCTGGGTCACTGCCCAACAAAGAAGTTCTTCCTTCTGTCTAGGTGGAACTTCCTGGGCATCAGTTCCTGCCCGTTCCTCTTGTGCCATTGCTGGGCCCCCCCAGCAGAGCCTGGTGCATCCTCTGCCCCCTCCCTGCAGCCCCTCCAGACCTGGGGGAGGTCCCCTNGCCAGAACACAGTAAATAAATTTGGACATTTATCTTAGAAATTCTTGTCAGAACACACCACTCCTAAAGAAAAAAAAAAATCTTTAAAAATTTTAATGTCTGGTGTTTTCTTAAAATCATGGAGTGGTTCTAAATCTCAAAGTCAGCTACACAAAACTGTGTCTGAGCACAAGCAGTGTTAGGACAGTGTTCTCAAAAGTTATTTCTTTTTTTCCTTTAATCCTTATGGTACAGGAGTAAACACCAGCCATGCCCAGAATTCACTAGTTACTGATTTATCTAGAATCAGACTGATTTCAAATACAGTGTGGATACAGGTACACAGTCTTGGTTTTTCTTGAATATTTACCTTCAGGGGCATTAAGTGCATAGAGTGTATACATTTACTTGGATTTTCATGCTATTAAACCTAATGATTTTTCAGAGTAACATTTTAAAATAGAGATGGTGCTGGGAATATTCTGTTTGTGGGCTGGGAGCTGTTTGCAGTGTGTTTGCTGGGTTTAATGTTGGCTTCTAGGGGAGGAAGGGAATTCATGATCTATTGCTGCTTGGTTTTATATTTGCAAGGTCATCAAAAGTTGGGCCTATGTCTTGCTAACAAAGATTAAATAAAGTTAAATCAAGAGAATATTGTAAAACAATAGTGGGACAGAAATTAATTTACTGGGTATGTGCAGCACAAATGACTTTTTCCACTTTAGAAAAGCCAGCTCTTACAGGACTGTGCTTTTTCCTTTCCTTTTTCCTTTCTCTTTTCCTTTCCCTTTTCCTTTACCTTCATCTTTTTGTCCATGTCTAGTCGTGCCAGCTTTAAGGGACATCTCATTTAGAAAGTTCCAGCAGGACAAAGCCTCAGGCCCAAAGAGGGAAATATTCCTGTGTCCCACATCATTTTCCCTTCACACCCAGTGGTGCATCTTCCTCTTCCTCACTGACATCATTCTACAAATCTCACATCTTTACCATCATTTCCTTCTTGTACTTAAATCCTTTTCCATCCTTCATTCATTCTTCTGTCCATTCCAGAGCTCCCCACTGTTATTCTTCTATGAGTTTAGTGTTTGCAGAATACTCTTTGAACAGCAAAAAATAGTGGACAGAGTCTTAAATTATATTTCTTCTATATATTGGGTTCTTCTGCACTTTGAATGACTTAATCACAGTCTTTTCCAGTAAAAGGCCTGTGTTTCAAAAAGTTATTATTGAATGTTGTCACAGAACCTGCATGATGACTCTTTATGATTTTTCATTTTATTTATTTATTTATTGTGGCTCGTTGTTTATCCCTATCTTTAATTTGATGGAAAAAAAGCCCCCAAATTTTGCATTAAAAAGAAAGAGGTAATGAGTTATAATAAAAATAATAAAAAAATATTTCACAGTATCTTAAGATATGTAGGATATAAACTACATTTGAGTATCAAGTGACACCGATGCCAAATGAGTTACATGCATTTTTTTATATAATTCTCCTGCAGTAAAAGAAGACTGTAAAAACAGGTAGTTTATATGCAAATATTTTGTGCTTTGGGTAAGAGTTTATTTCTTTTAAAATATAATATCAACTGTTGCTATTAGTCAGCCATGATCTTTTACAACTTCTTCCCTCAGTGCCATTTTAAGCTTTTCTTAAGGGAAGCAATTTTGCCTTCAAACACAAAGAGTCTTTTTTTTTGTAGCGCTTTCTTTCTGGCTTCAAAATAGTTTTATTTCAAGAGTTGCATGGTGGTTTTGTTCACATCCCTCTGTGAAAATCCTACAGTGGTGCTCAGTATGAAGATATGAACTGCCATCCACATCCTTCAGGTATTTGGCTTGTGATGCTTGAACATATCTTGCTTTTATGTTTCTTGAGAAAAAGAAAAAAAGAAAAGGAAGTGGCCACTTGTGGCCATTGATTCCTGGGTGTCTTCACAGCACAGATCAGTAAAGAAACATGGCTCCATTTTTAGATAAATCTTATTAGAATCCTGCAGGGTTAAGGAATGAATCGACTTGACCTGTCAAACCAGGAGATAATGAACGAATCAGCTCTTACTGTTGACCTAATTAGTTATGATTAATCTAACCCCATCCTTTTTTTTAAAACTGCCTCCATCAGGCCGCAGAATAATTAGTCTTACACTCAATTTT
This sequence comes from Pachyramphus minor, assembly GCA_013397135.1. Taxonomy (NCBI): domain Eukaryota; kingdom Metazoa; phylum Chordata; class Aves; order Passeriformes; family Tyrannidae; genus Pachyramphus; species Pachyramphus minor. The sequence continues at coordinate 377,672 of VYXB01006851.1, forward strand.
TGGGTTTGGTTTTCCATTCTGAGTTAGAAAATTTGATCCTGGAGGAATGGTGTTGTCCAGGCAAAATGTATCTTTGTGACCATAATTTTACCTTCTCTGTCATCAGTTATTGATGGCTTCCACCTGGCAAATTCCTGCCCCTTGGAAAGCAGTGTTGTGTAATTGCATGGATGTGATGTCATATAATTGTGTGGATATCAGGGAGCAAATTCAGAAAGCAGAAATGATCCTTAAGGCAGGGAATAAATGTTATAGTTCTGACTACAGTTCCTTGACTTGTGAAGCAGTTTTTTCCTTTAAAATTCCCTCATGCAAACTGATGTGTTGAGAGAGGGAGTGTGTGCCACAGGTAGTGGCAATGACATTTAAACTCCCTGCTTTTACAACTGGAACTTCTGCAGAGTTTCTCCTCTTCATTTTGCAAAATATCATGTGATGCTGTAAAAGATTTCCTGCTCTTTTTGAGCTGAAGGCCTCAGTTCCCAATATTTCTGTGTCCCCATGTCCACGAACATGTGAGAATTCACATCATATTAATACAGAATTATAGAATCATAGAATGGCTTGGGTTCAGTGATTTGTTGAAATTTAATTCCTAAAGCTACCTTAACAAAAAAAAAAAAAAAAAGGCATCCTATGATGTTTGTTCCTAAAACAATTTTGTCATTCTTAAAGCAGAACCCTGATTGAAATAACGTGTATATACAGTTGTCTTTCATGTGATCAGTGATGTGCTGAAGGATGCTTAGCAAAGCAGATGGCTCTTTAAGAAATTAAATGTGTTTAACATGAGTTGGTCTGAGGCTTTGTCCTTGGTGTCTTAAAATTTGGCATCAACTTTTAAGAAAAAGTCCTCCTTTTATGCCTTTGGAAATGGATATTAAAGCAGCAACTGATGTCAGTAGCTGGCTTTCAGTCAGCACTGCCAGTTCTCTCAGTTCTGTTTCCCTATTCTGAACTTCTCTTGTATTGGTTAAAATAAACCCTTAAATCACATCATCAGTGACCTAACAAGAACATTTTTCCACTAATAGACTTGTCATTTTGATAGATAAGTGCCTGGAAAACAATCCTATTCACTTACTTCCATCTCTTTGCTTGCAAAGGACAAAGGTTTTTGAAGGATCAAATGTCATTTCTGAAAGTTAGATGATATAAACTAGTGATCACAAAGTGAGGAGACAGAAAAAAAGGGCTGTTACATAAGTACATTTAGTTGCAAATCATCAGAGCAGCAGAAAAAGCATCTGCTGGACTGTTATTTTTTTCCCTGGCTTTTAATTTCTCGTTATTGATTTTGGTAATTGCACACATGTACGCGCACAATAGTGCAGCAGGATCTCACTTCTGTGGCCTTATCTCAAAACTGGCTTTTAAAATAAGTGCCTATTACTCTAAGTGCTCCATAAGCGGTAGCTCTGCTGTATTTTTGTCCTGGTTACAATGCAGCCCAACTGTTGCATTTGCAACTGGTATAAATTGGCTCCTTGCCACCCTCTCAGAGCCATAAAACCCCTACTTTCAGCAAGGAAAATCTCCTGCCATCAGATTTTTAAGTGGTGACTTGCCAAGCTGAAATAAGGAAGAACAGGCTTTTCGTAAGTGGTTGCATATTGTTGTGGAAAATCCAATTACCCCTTTGCTAAATGCCCAGATCTAAGATTTAAATAAGAGCTAAATGAAGTGCTGAGCTCTTAAGGAAAACGGGAATGCACCTAAGCGGTGAGGAAGACCATTAGAGGGAGCACAGCAATCCTGGATGCCCTGAGGAGTTTTGCTGCTTCCCAGACAGTTCCCAGACCTCTTTCAAGGAACTCGCCAGTGGAGGGACAGATGTGAACAAGGGTTTTTGAGTTTTGTTTGCATATAATGAAAATAATGCCTTGCACAGAGGTGTTGACTCTCTCCCTTTGGACTCTTAAGCCTTTCAGCATCAAAGACCTCCCAAAAATGCTTGAAGAGCTACTAAAAATCTGAATTACCATGGCTTTGCTGGTCCACAGCAAGTTCTTCAGATGTTGCAATTAAACTGTGTATTTATGTTCTTTTATATATATAATATGTATAAAATACATGCTGTCTTCTGCAATTCCCACTAAGTTCCTTATTCAAGATAATTTCTGCTTTTGCTGATTTTTCTCTCATATTCTAATGGCAACACTGCTTGGCTGTATTACTACAAATCTCTCACCTCGATACTTTTTCTGAAGTGAGAGTTGACTTTTTGCAGCTTGGTTAAAATTACTTTTAAGAGCAGGGAACAAATAAACCTCAAAACATAAACCTGAAACAAATTTTGCTTCAGCTCCTGAATTTGACTGAGCAAGCTGAACATGGGAAATGCAGGAGCTTAGAAGCACCAGGGATTTAACTTGGGGCCATCCAGGGATATTTTCACTTGGAAACCACAGGAGTTAGAGTACTTTTAAGGGATGTATAATATACTTCCAGCTTGCTTATGACCAGGCAGTTTGTCTTAGCAGGGTATTAACCTGTTTCTCATGCAGGGTGATGTAAACTAACCCAGGGAATGTTTCAGATGTGCTGGAATGTGAGTGACCTCGAGGAGCTACACTCTGACACAAGAGTAAACTGCTTTCATACCCAGAAAAGGGAAACTAATACTATATGAATGTTATAAAACCAACTCCTGAAGTCAGGGTGTATCTGTGCTCTTTATTGTCTCTCCCCATGAATCTGGTGAGGGTTTTTTTCCCCAAGTACCACTGGGTACCTAAACAGACATATTTGTCATTGTTGAGATAATGATCTGGAGGGAGTTCCTTAATTCTTGCACTCCAAACAAAATTAAGATATGGACTCTGCACCCATTTAATTTGGATCATTGGATGTTTAGTAAAGAGAGTGAGGGCTTTTCAGAGCCTTTGTGCAAGTCATGTAATGACTCTCAAGTCTGGCATCCTCTGGGTGCACCCTGTAATGTTCTCCCAGCAAAAAATTCCCTGTTTCTTTAATCCACTTTATTCATTTAACTCCTTAAAGGTCTTGCCTTGCCCTGTCTTGCCTTGTCTTGCCTTCTCTTCCCTTTTTTCTTTCTTTGCACACTGAAACCCCACTTTTATGTTTCTGTAGGGGTCAGGAGAGAACAAAAACTCATCTTTTTAAATCCACAGAGGACTTTGTAAGGAAAAAGCCAACATGATTCCTCAGAGTATGAGGATAAACACAATTTTAAATATGCGTCTTCTACAGTCACCTATCTGCATTATTTCCATGGGTGTGCATACACATACACAAATATGAATAATACATAGAAAAAGAACTTCATGGCATCACTTGACATATTGTTTCCATTGAGAGTTTTCAGGAAAAATATGTTTTTCAGCCAAATTTTTTTGCAGCATTAATTGCCAAGCCAATCTGCTTAGCATTTAAAAGGTATAGATCTCATCTCCTTGGAATAATCTTTAATTGCCATGTTTACCTCCAACTGTTGAACCAAGTCAGATTTCTAAATTTACACTGAGCTCTGATATCCCTGTTTTGAATATGTGCAAGTTTTCCAATTGTTTTTTGCTTTTCTAAAATTAGGCCTCTGATGTACTTGCAATAGAAACACTTCATATATATTCCCTAACAGCTTCTACAGCTCCACTAATTTTGTATGGGTATATGGGTTTTATTTCTCCTTTAGAAAGCATTTTCTTTTAAGTTAATATTATGAAAGATGATATAATAAATAATTACAAAAATATTGCAATTAGAAAGGTAAGTAATATAAGAATTGTAGACTTTGACTCATAAAAGATTCCTGTAGACCAAGACTGTGAATTTCCAGTTCTTATGTTTTGCATAGAAGAAAAAGCACATTTGATTTTAAATAAGGAGTCTTGTTTAGAAAGAACAATCATACTTCACTCATTTTTAATTAGATCAAGATATTTTTGGCAGACAAGAGTACAGGTATTAACATACATGTACAAACACAGGTAGAACAGGTTTTTGAGGTAGAGAGAATGACATGTTAACTCCTTTGTTATGTCTCCTACATCAACTGGTGCTAATAGTGTTTCTAATTTACTAGTCTAGAAATTCTGAAGGTTTTTTTTTGTTTGTATAATGAAATTACATGTTATTATCTTATTAACTGTAATTAAAAAATCAAAATTCACTGAACTAGATGCAGTGATGATTATTCCTGGGGTTACAGTGTCAGAAGGGCTACTAAGGACGTTCATGTTTAGTGTTTCAAGGCTCAGAGAAAAGTTAATGGTGCATTTAAATAATTATTTATGCAATATGCTCGTAATCCATATGCTCACTCTACAGAAACATGATGTAAGAGGCAGCTGAAGTCAAAGAGATTGATTTTGCAGAGTTATGAAGCCTCTGGACAGGTTAGGTGTGCTTGGGTCTCCCAGAGTGTTCTCCAGTGCCACAGGAAGAGAGAAGGAACCAACAGAAGGCAGCAGGATCTCTCAAAAAAACCCCCAGTTTATTGATTTTATTTTTCAGGAACATATAGCCCAGCTAGTGCTTTGTGTGCCTTTGAACCCCAGTCAAAATTTGTGCTTTGGAAAATGTCTGCTCAGGGTTCCCCAGATCCCTCCTGTCCTGTTTTAATCTTCCTGAAGGATCCAGCATGATCCAGCTTTCCTCAGCTGTAGCTGTTCCACACTATTTCTATTTTCAAACATCTTCACAGGGATCCAGTTTCATCCTAATTCCTTTATACATGCTGTAGGCAGTTTTCCTGAGGGTTGGATCTGTGGCAGGTTGGAAATTTCATTCACTCCCAGCTGTTTGGGTTTTTTTTGGTGACTGTTCCTCTATGCAAATATCCCCATGAAAATATTTTGTGCACCTGCACACAGCCTTCTGAAAATCCAAATAACACACAAAAAAGTCCATGTGCAATTTTGTGCAGCCTTAAGGGAGAAGAGTGGATTATCAGGCTTGAAAGCAAATTTTGGTGGTCTAAACAGACCTGTTTTCTCAGGAAGTTCTAAGCAGTGAGGAGAAGAATTGAGTTTGTACTGACATTATTCCAAAACCATGGTATGACTTATAACAGGACATGGAACCATTGAATAGATTGGCAAAGGTCTGGTGGCAAAAATAGATCGTGTTTTACTTGGTGAAGAGGTTGTGCATTTTAACAGTGAGGGATAGAAACTATTAATCTATAGTTATATAAACTGCAGTTACATGAACTACAACAAAGCAAGATCCTACATCAGGGCTGTGGGAATCCCAGGCACACCTACAGGTTGGGCAGAGAAGTGACTGAGACCAGGACTTGGGGGTGATGGGTGCTGAAAAACCCAACACGAGCTGGCCAAGTGCTCTGGCAGCCCAGACACCGACTGTGTTCCTGGGCTGCATCCAAAGCAGGGTGAGCAGGAGGTGAGAGGGAGATTCTGCCCCACTCAGGTGAGACCCCACCTGCAGAGCTGCCTTAGGTCGGGGGTCCTCAACATAGAAGGACGTGGAACTGTTGGAGCAAGTCCAGAGAAGGTCAGGAAGTTCATAAGGGAGCTGGAACACCTCCCTTATGGAGACAGGCTGAGAATGTTGGAACTTTTCAGCCTGGAGAACAGAAGGTTGTGTGGAGACCTCACAGCACCTTCCAGTATCTGAAGGGGCCTGCAAAGGAACCTAGAAAGGGATTTTTCATCAGGAACTTCAGTGACAGGAGTAANTCGGGGGTCCTCAACATAGAAGGACGTGGAACTGTTGGAGCAAGTCCAGAGAACGTCAGGAAGTTCATAAGGGAGCTGGAACACCTCCCTTATGGAGACAGGCTGAGAATGTTGGAACTTTTCAGCCTGGAGAACAGAAGGTTGTGTGGAGACCTCACAGCACCTTCCAGTATCTGAAGGGGCCTGCAAAGGAACCTAGAAAGGGATTTTTCATCAGGAACTTCAGTGACAGGAGTAATGGGTTCAAACTGGAACAGGGGAAAAAAAGTGAGATATTAGGAAGACTTCCTTCCCTGTGAGGGTGGGGAGGCCCTGTCACAGGTTGCTCAGAGAAGCTGTGGCTGCCCCTGGATCCCTGGAAGTATCCAAGGCCCAGTTGGACAGGAGCTGGAGCAACTTGAGCTAGTGGAAAGTGTCCCTACCCATGGCAGGGGGTTGGAACTGGACGATTTTTTAAGTCCCTTCCAACCCAAACCATTCTATGATTCTTACATGAGAGCTCTTCACGTGTCTGAACTGCCCTTGGGACAGTTTTCTTCCTTTGTGACAGGCAGACAAGGATGTAAGTGTGTTTTCTGTCTTAGGGACTTCCAGGAGCAGGAGGGGGCAGCATTAACTGCAGAGGGTTTGCTATCCACGTCTCCAGCTTCATTATGCCAGCCATGCACACTGATGAACTGTAATTGTTTCCTGGCTACCATCGGTAGGAGACGGGGTGACAAAGGGGTTTGGAGCACTGCTAGGTTCCTGTTTCCCTCACTGATCTCTATTAGAACAATCGTTATGATAATGATTCTAATCCAGGCTTCTGTAATATAACTGAGAAATAAATGCTTCTTGTTAATATGCCTCAATTAATGGGTCACCCAGCGTAGCTGCAGCAGGTTGCAAGTAAGTAGCTTTCAGGATCTGAGCCCAACTGATTATAGGTTTTCTTTCCCTTTTTAGATGAAATGGATTCATAAGCTTTACTCAAATGAATCGCTCTTGCAGTCATTAATTATAGTATACACATGTTAATGACATCATTATCAGGAGATAACATAATGTCCCAAGCACCACGTGTTCCAGTTGTTTCCTGTGCAAACAATTGTGCTTGATAACACAGCCTGTCACCAAATGTCAAAAGAAACCACATGGTGTCTTGAAATGATTGTGAAATTATCATGTGTCACACTTATGTGTGTCATAAACAATACCATCAGGACTGAATTTTTCATCAGGTTCTTGGGTGAGGGATACTGAAGAGAACAAACAATGAAGATCTTGAACATCTCAAGTGCAGCACATAACGCAGCACTGGATTGTTTAAAGCACACCTCGTGCCTGAATTAAAATGCATTAGTCAGGAATTGAGCATATGCACAGGAAAAGGCAATATTAAGCACCTTGGGAGATTTATTTTTTTTATATATATTAAACAAAGCCAGAAAGGAATTTATCTTTTTAATATTCTAGAGTTTAGTTCTCTTTTAGCGCTTCCCTTTTAGCTCGGGTAGTAAGGCTGTATGAAAATTGCCAGCAGAGCTCTTATTTTAGCAGATTAAATCCTGGTTTAGCAAAAGTCAGTGCCAAAGTTCCTCAAGACTTCTACAGGACCAGAATCTCACCCATGTGGACTATCAAGCTCTAGAAGTGCGAGCAGTCTCACTTCTATCCCTGCCATGATGCAGCAGCAATTAGAAGCGTAAGGTTGGCATGCGGGTTTTCCTGCTGACATTCCCGGGAGCAGAGCTGCTCCCATGACCCGAGGCCACAGGGCCAGCAGGTGCCCCCCAGCACTCTGAACCCTTCCTGGCTTTGCCCCTGCACAGCCCAGTTCCACAAAAAAACAAAGCTCGAACTCCCCCCTTTTTGCTATCTATAGATTTTGGCCAGGAACTCACATTTGGGAACGAGCACTTGAATATGGGAAGCACACTTTTAATGGTGAGAATTTTTTCCAGTGGCAGCATGGAACACATCTCTGCGCTGTGCAGCACCAGAGAACTCTTGAGGGAGGTTGGGTTGCCATTTATCATTGCCATTTGTTGCCATTTGTCATTGTTGATTGTTTGGGAAATCTTGCCATTGGGACAGCTCTTTGTCACAGGAAGGAAGGAGAAAGAAAGAAGAAAAGAGAAAGAAAGGAAAGAGAGAAAGAAAGAGGGAAAGAAAGAAAGAAAGAAAGAAAGAAAGAAAGAAAGAAAGAAAGAAAGAAAGAAAGAAAGAAAGAAAGAAAGAAAGAAAGAAAGAAAGAAAGAAAGAAAGAAAGAAAGAAAGAAAGAAAGAAAGAAAGAAAGAAAGAAAGAAAGAAAGAAAGAAAGAAAGAAAGAAAGAAAGAAAGAAAGAAAGAAAGAAAGAAAGAAAGAAAGAAAGAAAGAAAGAAAGAAAGAAAGAAAGAAAGAAAGAAAGAAAGAAAGAAAGAAAGAAAGAAAGAAAGAAAGAAAGAAAGAAAGAAAGAAAGAAAGAAAGAAAGAAAGAAAGAAAGAAAGAAAGAAAGAAAGAAAGAAAGAAAGAAAGAAAGAAAGAAAGAAAGAAAGAAAGAAAGAAAGAAAGAAAGAAAGAAAGAAAGAAAGAAAGAAAGAAAGAAAGAAAGAAAGAAAGAAAGAAAGAAAGAAAGAAAGAAAGAAAGAAAGAAAGAAAGAAAGAAAGAAAGAAAGAAAGAAAGAAAGAAAGAAAGAAAGAAAGAAAGAAAGAAAGAAAGAAAGAAAGAAAGAAAGAAAGAAAGAAAGAAAGAAAGAAAGAAAGAAAGAAAGAAAGAAAGAAAGAAAGAAAGAAAGAAAGAAAGAAAGAAAGAAAGA
>VYXB01006852.1:1753-27326 GCA_013397135.1 Pachyramphus minor
CTACTCTTTTGTACGGGTCTGAGTCTTGGGTCATTTACCGCCACCGCCTGTGACTCCCAGAACGGTTCCATCAACGCTGCCTTCGTAAAATCCTCAACATCCACTGGACGGACTATGTGACCAATATGTCTGTTCTTGAACAGGCTGCAGTCACGAGTATCGAGGCCATGCTGCTGAGAATACAGCTGTGTTGGGCAGGGCACGTCTCCAGGATGAAGGACCACAGCCTCCCTAAGATCGTGCTCTATGGTGAACTCGCCACCGGCTGCTGCAAGAGAGGAGCCCCGAAAAGGAGATACAAGGACTCCCTGAAACAACATCTCAGCCTTGGCCATATTGACCATCATCACTGGTCTGCTCTGGCCTCCAATCGGGAGGCCTGGAGGCAAACCATCTATAATGCTGCTGGCTCCTTTGAGAATTCATGCAAGATCACTGTCGAGGAGAAAAGACAACTCAGAAAGAATCACGTCCAGTCGATACCACCTGGGGAGTCTCTCTGCTTTGCCTTCTGCAACCGGACTTGTCTGTCACGCATTGGCCTTTTCAGCCATCAGTGCCTGTAGCAAGTGTGGGTAGAGCCCTTTGAAATCTTCGTTCGTGAAGCCAAGCCACGATGATGATGATGATGATGATGATGAGGATGATGATTTCCATGCAGCTAAGTGAGCTGTTACCTCCTGAAGAGGTTCTGGGCTGAACAGCTACTCGCAGCACAGCAATTGTCCAAGCACACTGGGAAATGCCCCCAGTCCCACTGATCAGGATAAGCAGGAGGAATAGCAGAGCCAAGAGCATGCCCTCATGTCCCCAGGAGGGTGCCTGCTGCTAAGTGGCCTCAGTGCCCAACAGCAAGCCTCTTGCTCAGGGCAGGCAAGTCTCCTCATCCAGGGATGCCACAGGCACTTGGGATCCTGAAGCCTAGCTCCTCAACTCCATCTCAGTGAAGAGGACATGCTGGAAACCAGACAGGACATAGCCCCTGCCTCTCTGTTTTGCCCTTTTGCAAATTGACTTGCTCTGTGCCCTGTGCTCTGCTTAATTGATCCTCTGCCCATCTCCAGCAAACAAATTGTTCTCCTGTCTGATTCATAATATGCTTCAAATAAAGCCTGTTTCTGCCTGAGCAAACGCCCTTTGGGGATACTTTAAATTGTCACAGTGCATAAGGCTTTCCCTGAAATCTGCATTTTTACAGTGCTGGCTCTCCACAATGGCCCCTGGAGCCACACTTAATCTATTTCAAGGGATGTAAAGACTTCTCTTGCTTAAACAACCTGGCTAGGAAAGCAAAGCTTGCTTTAAACAGAAACCTTTCCATCCTCCCTTTTCCACCAATCCAGCTGGGTTTTCCTTTTCTATCCTGAAAACAAAGAAGCATACCAAACTTTAAAAAAGTGTTTGCTGATCCATTTCCAAGAACCCATCAAATCGAAGCACTATCTGCTTGAAACTGGGCAAGGACTCAAATCCTTGTGGGATCTGAGGACCAGCAGCAGTCACAGCTGATTCAATCAGCCTTGCTGCTTAAGGACCATCGCTGAGGTTGAAGCCCTTCAAAGCACACTCTGAGCAAGCAGCCAGTGTGTCCAGGAGATGTGACCCACAACTGTGAAATCCCACCACAAGCTTGTAACTCACTGCAAAGCCAAAGCTGATACAGAAATCCTGCCAAAGAAGAAGTTATCTGTGCTGATACCAGGGAGGAGCTCAGATTTGAGCCTCTTCGCAGCCTTCTCATGTATTTCCAGGACACGAAACCAAGCATCTCCCATGTGACAGAGCTCCCATTTTTGTACAGGATGGTTTTAGGGAGCAAGGAACTCCTCAGCATCAGGAGCCAACTCCTCCAGTTTTGTCTTTAAATCTATGCTCCAGTTTTATCATGGAGACAAAAAAAGATGAAGCCCAAGGTCCCAGAGCCCCTTCCCAGGAGCCCTGAGATGGGCAGCAAGGCACAAAAATGCACACCCAGCACATGGAGCAGAGCAAAGATCTTTCCCCTCAACTGATGCTGTCAGGTTCTCACCATGAGGCCCTGCCTTGCTCAGAGCCAGCAAGGGCAAATTTGGAGCATGGACTTGGTAGGATACTGCAAAAGCTGGGATCAGAGCAGCATCCCAGCTGGAGTCTAAAATAACTATGAGATTACCTCCACAGGAGCACAGCCAGCATGGATAGTGCTTGGACTGTTCCTCTCCCAGCTTGCCACAGTCTTGCCTGGCTTCCCTTCTACCTTTCTTCAAAGCCTCCTTCGCTGCAGAAACTTTATTCCTGCCGAGGGGAAAGAGAAGGCTGAGCTTTCCTCTCTGCCCCTGCCTTGGTGCTGTGTCCCATGGGGGTGCTTGGCAGGTTCCTCTCCACGTGGGGCTGCACCATCTGTGCCCCACCACGCTGCTGGGAGTGCTCCTTTACTGCCAGCACGAGGAGTCAGCTACCGACAGGCATATGGACACCTTGGGAAAACAACTTCCAAATGAACTGCAGGGAATTACTTAAGGGCAGGATCAAATCTGTAAATGCCAGGATCAAACCCATAAAACCCTGCTTCTCCTCTAGGGGCAGGAGAGGAGAAGCAGAGGCTCCTGTCCAGAGGCAAAGGCACCTTAGTAAAATCTCTCTTCAGGATGAACTGAACCACATTGGATCACTGTAGCCCAGAGAGCACCTCGGAAGAGTCCAGACCAATGTGTCTGTTACGCTCCATGAATTAGCTTAAATATCTCTCTACGCACTCTCCCTACTGGGAAGGCAACAAGGTCTGAGCAAAAGCAAGGATCTTCCCAAGCTGCTTCACACTATGCCGGCCTCACCAGCAGCAGGGATGACATGTCTGGTGTCCCTTCTGTCCCTGGGGTTGATGTACAGCTCAATCCACCTCTGAGCTCCTTCACTTTGTGTGCAGGATTCACATTGCTTTTTTGCTTGATCCTTCGCTGCCAGGCTGTGCTTTCTGCAGAGAAATTCCAGCTACAGATGGGTGCAGAGGGCCAAGGTGCAAATGGATTTTCTTCTCCCAGGAGAGCTGCACTGCCCCTCCCCTTGTGTGGCTAGGCCACTAGCAGCCTGAGCTGGGATTTTTAACACTAATGCTATTTCAAACTCAATCCAAAGGGTTTTCTGGCATGAACTGTCCTGTGAGAAGGCAATAAGCTCAGGGGTGCAAACTGTTCTTGGGCAAATTTGAAAAGAGACATTTCCTCCTCTGGAGAGCCAAAACCACCAAAAATGGTTGGAACAGCTGGGGCTGGAATCCAGCACCAATACAGACAACTGGGCAAGGTAGATGTGGAGCTGTCCTGTGCAGGCCCAGGAGTTGGACTTCCATGATCCTTGTGGGTCCCTTCCAACTCAGGATATTCTATGATTCTAAATCTCTCCATACTCTTTTCTCACACCTTCCTCAGCCATGAATTTGGGGTGAATATGCCCCATGGGACCAGATGTGTGAACAAAAGAACAGCACAGCACAGCGCCGGTTTTTTACTGCCGTGGATCAGGGCAGGCTGTGGATGCTGAACAGAGGCTTTTCCTTTGCTGCAGCGGGAAGTTTTGCTCCAGCCAGGCTCCCTGGGTTGGCCCAGTGTGTCAAAAATCAATGCCATGAGGCCCAAGGGAGAACAGGCAGCAGCTGGCATGAGGATGGGTATGAATTATGGATGTGCAGACCTCCTTGGAGAGTAGAGGTCACCTCTCTCCACAGAAATGATGGCTGCTGCTCCACAGACGTCACAGAAACACAACACTGCACAAACAGATGCTGTGGTCAACTAGAACACAGCGCCCTGGTGACAAAGCCAGGAGGGTTGCAGTCCTCCCTAGGTCGCCTTAGCTGCTGGGAAGCTCCTGGTGCAAGGAAGAGGAGAAATCAAGCAGACCATGTGGTGATGGTATGATTGCCCACACACCCAGGACCTGGCTCAGGCAGAAAGTTTCCAAGTGGTCAGGTGGTTCTCAGCCCCTGGGATTCAATGGACCACTGGAAGTCACTGACCTGCAGCCACAAGGATGCTCTGGTGCTGGTGCTGCAGTTCTGGGAGAGGCTGTCCCTCCAGCCCTGTCGGTGTGGTGTGGTGCTGCCCAGAGCCAGCTCCTTCCAAGGAAAAGGGAAGAAAAAGCAGAGTAGGGCACAGAAAACAAAACATTGAATGTTCCCAGCACACCTCCATCAAACTTCAGAAATGTTACAAAATTGCCTAGTTTTGTTAAGGGAAAGCAGGTGCTGGATAGGGGTGGGAATGCTGGAGAATTTAATATTCACAAAAAAGAAAAATTGTGTTTTTTCTAATTTCTAGACTGAAAAACAATAATCCAGGGAAAAAGTATCAGCTGGTTTGTCTTAAGTTTCCCATTATATAGACACTTTATAAATACATACACTTTATATTTTAATATATCTATGCATAACTATATATAAATATTATATATGTATTACATTTGTACATAAATTATTACATATAATTTTACTTTTTTTTTACACACTCACCTTTCTCTGTCCAATTTCTCATTCCTTTCAAACACCCATGGCAGGACCTGGCAGTGCACCCAGCACCCCAAAGGCTCCAAGTGGGGTGAGGTGACTCATCATTCCAAGATGATCCTTAGGGCCCCTTCCAACACAAACCATTGTGTCCCAGGCCACCAGTGGCAAGACCTGGGCTTCAATGCTGCAGCCAAGCCAAAGCCTGACACGCTTCAGATCAGGAAAAGACACAACCAAGCAAGGGGATGAGCTCCAAAGCCACTTATTGAAAGAAAAGGATAGAAATTCACATGAAACCAAAGCCAGACATGCAGGAGGAGCTATGAGTTTCGTCAGATTTCTTAAAGGGTCACTGTGTTTCTGATCCTTTAAACGGCCTCTCCATCTCCTTCCAAAGGATGCTGCTTTGGGATGGCGAGAGGTTGTTTTTTCCTCCACTGGAGAGGCATAAAAATAAACCTGTCAGCTCATATTATATACACATATATGGGCTGTAGTTATGTTCTGTGGGGAAATACCATTCTCTCAGTATGTAAAATTAAGAATCATACTTATTTCTTTATCTTACTGAAATTTTCTTTTTTTTAACCAAAAACTTTGACACTTGAAGTCTGAAGGTACCTCAGAGTCCATCGCCCAGGAGAAAACCAGCTGAGCAGCCAACCTGGGCACATCACATATGAGACAACAAACTCCAGGGTGCTGGCTGCAGGAGCTCTAATCTGGACCCTAACCATGGGAACACCTGGGACACAGGGAAAGCTGGGATGGAGAAGGATCAGAGCAACCCAAGAACACAAAACAGGGCTCCTTTTCCTTATAAAACAGGCAGTATCTGTACAAGGTGGCCACAGCCACAGGTGCCTGGCTGGCATGGCAGGGAATTTAATACCAGAGGCATAAACCTTTTCTGTCTCTTGTTTTTTGGACACACAGGTCTTGCATCCTTGTTGAATCATGCATGGAAACGCAACGCTTTGGTAAAGCTGGAGGACATCAGCCATCCAAAGCCCACCTGGTGTCCTTCAGAGCCAGGTCTGCCCAGCACAGGCACTGCCAGGGCCTAACAAACCATGGGAGCCAAGCCACAGCCAGAGAAGCAACCTAGGTTTCCAGAAGTCTGGCAAAACATACCAAAAACCCCACATTCACGAGGTTGGATGGGTAGGATAAGAGACACCAAGTGATAAATGAGATCCTCCAGCTGATCAAGAGCCACTCAACTCTTGAACAATATGAGACCTGCATCGCAGCCCAGCATGCTCCCAATGCCCTGGGAAATCTGTCCTCCAGACCTGCTGCCTGCTACTGTCCCTCCTCAGGCCAGGGACACCTCCAGGAGAATGGCATGTGGAGCAGGATGGTGGCAAGTTGATAAAAGGGCAAAGAAACCCCAGCTGAGCCAAAGCAACCAACACCAGGAGCACCAGCAGTTGGGGAGGTTCCGTGTCTGCAACTTGAAGGCGCCTCCTTCCCCAGGGAATGCTTTCTCCATTCCAGTCTCCCCTAGAGACAGAAGTCCCCACTGGGGGCATGAGGGTGATCTGACAGCACTTCTGCCTGGGGCTGAGGCTGGCAGGGGGGTGCCAGATTTCCTCCCAGCACTGGGTGTTCTTCAGGGAGTCTCATGGGAGAGCTGGGCAAACCATGGCCACTGTGGGTCTAGGAGAGAGAGAAAACAGGGGTGAGGCCCTTTGCAGGGGTTTATTAACACTGGTCAGGCCCAGAAGGGGCTGGCAGGCAGGACTGCTCCTGCCCTCCTGCCCTGGGACAGGGGCTTAGCAGCCACTGCATGCACATCCCAGGTTTCCCCCAGGTTTCAGGATGCGAATGCTGACCCATTGCTGGCACTAGTTTTCACCTGTGGACCTGCCTGGGCAGGTATCCCAACCCTGTGAATCACGGGAAACCACGAGCACCTTGGCTGCATCTGAAGCAGTGCCTGGTCCTGCACCTGCACTCCTGGTAAGCCAAAAACATGAGGTGGCCACCAAGCTCTAGAGATGGGTCAGAGCTGGTTCTACACACTCCCACAGGCACAGGCAGGGCTAGAGTGAAGCTCCTCAATGGAGTGAGAAGGTGGCTGGCATATGAGTTGGAGGCGGTGTGGAATGAGAGGAACTGAGGTGCAGACACTCAGATCCAGTGCTGCAGTCCTGGATTTGTGATGCAGGAGGGCTCAGCAGCAGCCAGGTGGGCTCTCCACAGGGGTTGTGCACAGTCCAGGGGATGCTTCCACAAAGGGAAGACCTGATGCTACAGAATATCTTCTCACATGTGCTTTGTACCACCCTCACAGCTCACCAGTGCCTGGCTGGAACTACTCCTACTCCTAATACAGAAATGGCAATTAAACAAACGATACAGAAATCAGAGCAAGGAATGGCCACCTCGCAATGAACTCACAAGCTGGTCTTTGCTCTTTAACTCTTGGTGCAAAGAAAAGCCACTAAAACCTCCCTTTCTGGCCATGCAGTAGCTAGAGCAAGGCCATTTCCATGTCCTCACCAGGCAGTGTGTGCCTCCCAGTGTTGAGGCTCCTGGGAAATACCAGCACAGAAAATACTGAACCCCAGAGTGAAGGCAGGCCCTTACCCTGTGCCTGCCCTCCTGGCTCAGAGTAGAGGTGTACATCCCGTAGGAATTCCGAGTCTCCAGATGGCTGCCAATGTTCCTGAAGCCCCCTGCAGCTGAGCTCGGGAAAGGGTGCTGTAGCATGGAGGGATCAGCACTCAGCTTTTCAGGAACAAGCTGGTAGGAAGGGGGAAAAAAACTTGGGTACAGAGCCATCTCTTCCCGGGAGCCCCTGCTGCCTCTGGTTTCCATGCTGCATAATCCATTTAGGTTGAAGTGCTGTGGCAGTAGGCCAGACCCTGGACACAAGTAGCCCTGGTGCTGGGAGATCAAGTCTTGGCCGATGCCATAAAAACCAGGCTGAGCTGGAGACCCCAGGAGTGGGGAAACATAGTCCTGCTGCGGGCTGGGGCCGCTGTTGCTGTTGGGAAGGAGGTGTGGAGGGGAGTCAGGGTTGTGGCCACATAGCCCCTTCACCAGTGAGTAATGATATTTTGGCCAGCCAGGGGGTCCTACACTGTCCTGGCACTGGCTGGGCAGCGAGGAGGACTGGTGAGCATCCTCCTGGATGGGCTGCACAGCTGGATAGTCACCCTCAAGCCACCAAGCCCTAGGTGGCTCCTGCATGCAGGGGGCTACTGGGGGTGAGCTGGGGGCCTTGTTCCGTGGGGTACCCTGCGCTGGTTGGAGGAAGCGGAGCAGAGCCTCCTGCCCAGCTGATCTCCACCATGAGCCATCTGACAGCCCTTCCTCCTCTGGCAGCAGCCCTGGCACAGCGTGGAGGGGCTGTTCCCCCAGCTGGACAGGGGGCTGGCCCAGGGCAGGGCTGGGCTGCACCACACCCTGTGGCAGGTCCTCACTCTCTGCATGGGATGGAGTGTGGGAGGGAGCAGGGCCTCCCCATGGGGTCGGGGACAGGCCTGGCAGGGGACACACCTGTTGCCCTCCCTCATGCTCATCCACTGGAAGGCTGTGGATGTAGGAGAGAATCTGGTTGCTGGTCAGGCTGTCTTTCAGGGATGGGGAGTGCTCTGGGCCCACATTGACCATCACCATCTTCTCATCCAGCAGCAGCTGCTCCAGGTCCTCTGCGTTCAACCCCAGCCCCTCCAGTGCACTGAAGAGCTCGTTGTTGGAACAGCTCTCATCACTCTTAATTGACAGCAAGTCCAGGGTGGCCAAGAGATGGTCCTCCTGCTGCAAATCCAGCAGCTCCTCTTTGAGGCTGTTCCCCCTTGAAGAAGCTAGAGCAGCACCCATACTCCAGGTATCTCTTCCTGCATCTGGCACGGACATGTCCTCGAGGTGGAAACTGCTGCTGCAGGAGGGGTTAGGAGTGGGAGCTGGGTGGGAGGCATACACCGCCTTGTCCCGTCGCATCACAGTGCCCAGCAGTGAACTGGGGTCAACACCATTCTTCTGGGAATGCCCTCTATGGCTGCAGGAGGTCTTCTTGGACTTGCTGGTTTTCCCTTTGCTCTGGAAAGGATCAGGGAAGCCCAGGAGAGGGTACACACTTTGGTATAGGAGTGCCTCTCCTGTTGCAAAGGTGAATGGAAGATGCATGGACCGTTTCTGAAGGTGTTCTCCTCCTTCTTCATCTCTGCAGGGTAGGAAGAGCAGACTGTGGCTTACATGTGCACAAATACACCCCACAAAGTGCTTCTGCAATGGATAACTGTTGTCCCTGCAAGCCAAAGCCTCTTTGCTACAAGCAGCATGCATTTACATACACATACACATAAAACCCCACATCTGTAGCACAACCAAGCATCACCCCGTCCTTGCAGGGTGGCCTTGCAGAGGTGGACATAGCTGAACAGCATCACAGCACAGTATCTTATGGCTGCTCCTTTAAAAGGCACAAGAAGCAATGATAGATTCAACATGCTGCCCCGCTCAGGGCATCCCAGAGCTCACAGAGGTGGAAAAAGCCAGCCTGTCCCCCTCCCAGCCTGGGCTGCCCCCAGTGGCACGTACACGAGGGGCCTCTGGGTGACGATGATGTACTCGGGTTTGCTGTTCTTGTAGACGAGCCGTGCGTTGGCCTGCACCCACTTCCAGCGGCTCTCCTTCGTCAGCAGCCGGAACACTGTCAGCCCGCTCTCCCCTGTCTTCAGCACTGCCAGGAGGAAGCACGTGTGCTGAGGGGCTGCCACATCATCAGAGGCACGGCTGCCTCCGGTGACACTGCCCCTTCCAGCCAGGATACGCAGCTGGGGTCAGAGCTCAGGGGGCTCAGCTGGATACGCAGCTGGGGTCACACCCTCAGGAGTGTGGCTGGCACATACAGGGGACACCTGTGTCCAGCCAAATACCCCTCCCTGCACTCACAGAATCCCAGGATATGCTGAGCTGGAAGGGACCCACAAGGGTCATCCAGTCCAACCCTCAGCCCTGCACAGGCTTGTCCCCAAGAGTCACACCCTGTGCCCCAGAGGATCACCCAAACCCTCCTGGAGCTCTGGCAGCCTTGGGGCTGTGCCCACTGCCCTGGGGAGCCTGGGCAGTGCCAACCACCCTCTGGGGGAAGAACCTTTCCCTGAGATCCACCCTGCCCCTGCCCTGACACAGCTCCAGCCACTCCCTGGGTGCTGTCCCTGGTCCCCCAGAGCAAAGCTCAGTCCTGCCCCTCCTCTGCCCCTGCCCAGGGAGTTGGAACTGCACTGAGGTCTCCCCTCCCAGAGGTCTCCTCTTCCCCAGCTAAACACACCAAGTGCCTTCAGAGTCCTCACACGGCTTCCCCTCCAGGCCCTTCACCATCTTTGTTGCCCTCATTTGGACAGTCTCTAGGAGCTTGATATCTCCACTCCAAGCTCCCTGCAGTGACAAGAGCACCACAGCAAAGCATAAAGTAAAGCCCCTGGGCTTGACAGCCGCCTGTGGTCCCAGCCCACTCATCAGCACTAGGGGTGGGCACAAGGGCCCAGGGCAGGGCCTCTTACTCTTGATGTGGTTCTCGGCGCAGTACAGCGTGTCGGCGGTGTGGATGAACTGGTAGCCAGTGCCACACATCCGCAGCTCCGCCTCCGTGTAGCCCAGGATGATCTTCCCCCTGTGGGTGAGCAGGAACACACCCAGGCTCACAGACTGTGCCAGGGGGTTGCCACTCGGGCAGGGGCTGGGGTGCAATGCACCACCCAACAGCACCACAACCTCAAACCAGCTCTGCTGCTTACTTGGCATCGCACGCCAAGGGGGTGAAGTCCAGCTTGTGCTTGGTCCTGAAGATCATGTTCTGGGTGCGGACCTGCAGGATGGACGGGGGCTGCAGAGGGGTGGAGATGGCGAATAGAGCGAGCTGGGGGGGAAGTGCAGACCCATCTTTGGACCTTTTGTTCTGCCCATGAAGGAATCTCAGCCTGCCTTGCACGTTTAAAGCCTGGGGAGAGAAGAAAAGCTCAGTACCATGCAGAAAAGTGGATGAAGAGAGAGGAGAGGGAGCAGAGCTGCACTGAAAGCAAGAGGTCTACCTGCAGAGTTGGTGTAAATAGAATCACTGAATCATAGAATGGTTTCGGTTTGGATGGACCTTAAGGATCATCTCATTCCAAGCCCCTGCCACGGGCTGGGACACCTTCCACTAGCCCAGGTTGCTCCAAGCCCCGTCCAACCTGGCCTTGAACACTTTCAGCAGGGATGGGGCAGCCACAGCTTCTCTGGGCAACCTGTGCCAGGGCCTCACCATCCCTGTGACCTGCCCTTCTAAATCCAGTGCTCTGCAGCCGAGAGGAGGAGGGATGAACACCACCTACTTGGTTTAAAGACATGCCTTTAACAGAAAAACCAAGTTAAACACATGGAGGAATAGCATTTTTGTTCAAGATTCAGCATTTCTGAGAGGAGAGGAACAAATCACATGGAGAGGCTGCAGGTACAGACCAGGCCTGTGGAAAACAGGGAAAGTCTCCTTGCTGAGACAAGCAGATACAGCACATGGTAGAAAGATCTTTCAAAAGTAACTTGCTTCAACAGTGTGCTGAATGCCCGGGGTGAGCCTGTCCCACCTTCCCTCCTGCTGTGGGGGGTCTGCACTCACCAGGAAGCCAGAGGAATTATCCAGGAGGCAGCGAAAACGGCACACAAAGCTCCTTTCCAGGAAGGAGGAGTTTTCTGGAGGCAACTGATCCAGCTTGTAGACCACAGCAGAAGAGCCAAAGCTTTTCCCCACTGTGGAAGAAATGGACTGAGAGAAGATCAAGCAAGGATTCACCCCAGTGAAGCCCCTAGAAAGAGCTGGAGGTCCCCAGCACTGGGCACTGTATCAGTTTGCAGTGATCACAGCAACAGAAACTTGGGAAGAGCCACAGTGTTTGGATGAAGCCATGGCTTCAGCCACATGGACATGGGCAAGTGGTGTCAGGGAGTTCTGTTCCCATTGTACCTGGGGAGCCACAGACCTCATGCCAACCAGGATGCAAACCTACGTTTACCATCTGAGGAGGGCTCACCCTCGGGAGCGTCTGGTGGCTTAAGGGCCCAGTGGAGGTTGCGCCTAAATTCCAGCTGGTCCTCGGTGTGGATGAGCTCGAAGACACTCTGGTGCATGACATCTGTCTGGAGGGAAAACGCAACCCGTGAGCTCTGCAGCCTGTCCTCGGGTGCCAGTTTTCATGCCCCACCTGGAAACAGCCTGTCAGGGCCCCACCTGGCCAAATCAGGCTGGACACCTTCCACCAACACTGATGCCAATGGGAACAGACAGCATATCTGGCTCTAAGGACCCCTTGCCCATGTTGGGCCTGACCTTCCCCCCAGTCCTAAAGAGCCAATACAGCTTCCCTGGGACACTCTCATCTCTGTAACATGATGTCTTTCAAAATCCTAAAGCTGACTTACGGGATGAGATAAAAACACGGTTTGGGAACAAAACAGCAGCAAAGCCACTTCATCCCTACACTATTCCCGAAAGAGTAAGGCTCTGAGACCTGCTCCCTTTGCTAAGGTGGACAGTCCTCTACACCAGATGCTCGGGAAAGCCAGCTGTGTGGGAACAACACCAAACCACAGTAGCTGAAGGACTGCTGGTAAGTACCACTTCCCTGTAAACATGATCTAGTGCCTTCCAGGTTACCTGGGTGCCGAAGATAACCAGAAAGCTTTGGAGCCTTTTGGGATTTACCAGCAGCCCAAGGCAAACTGGGCAGGGAACCCCAGACGTCTCACCATGGCCATGAACCTCATGGCCCATCAACATGGCTGGTGGAAAGTATCTGTGGGCCAAAGAAGTCCTTTGTCACCCATCAGTGACCACATCTGGCAATATGGGGTCCAAATTGACAAGACCAAGGAAAAGCCCCAGACAGCCCCCTGAGACCCTGTGACCCCTGCAGAGCCTCCTCCTGGCAGGGAACTCAGGGCTATTCTCCATCACCAAGGAAAAATCAACTCTGCAAACCCACCACAGCAAGTCAGAGGAGTCCCACTGACCTGATGAAATCCCAGATAGTCCTGAATTGTATGCGAGGAGTAAAATATCAGCCCTTCTGATGTCACCACAAGCACGAACCCATTGAGTGCCTGTGGGAGAGAGGAGAGGTACATGCCACGCTCACATCACTCTTTCCTAGCAGGACACTGGTCACCCCAGTCCTGGCTGGCCCCAGTTGGGAGGGAGCTGAGCCACCACAGACAGCACCTTCAGCTGGGTTTCCCTGAGGTCATGCAGCTCTTCCGTACAGCTGCCCGAGCATATCCTAATCCAAACTGATGGAAAACTTTGCTTCCATCCTGGGAGCATTCACTCAAACTCAGCCTTGGAGGACATTCACACTCATCCTATGCGAAGAGTAAATAAAAATCTCTGAACTGCTTGCAGAACAGGAGCGGACACCATCAGGAACCGATCCATTCTGGCGGAAATGAGCCCTTCCAACAACCTGGAATCCAAACAGCGTTTCATATTGGCTGCACTAATGCTGTGTCTACCCAGATGGCTCTGCTCTCATAGTTTCCACCCTTCTCATGGCCCAGGAGGGTCTTGGCAGCCATGTGGGGCTGCATGAGGCTGGAAAAGCTGGGGATGTCCAGTGGAGAGCAAACCCACCACAGTGGTGCCAGCATTGGCTGGGCATTCCATCCTGCTGGTTTGGGAGAAACCTGCCCAGCTTCTGGCCTCGTCTGCATCCCTTCTGTCCTCCCCAGATGCCAGAGGAGTGGCCTGGAGAAAGACCATGGTGTGCAAAGAGCAAGGCCAAGGAAGATGTTGTCTCCACTGCCCTCTCCTTTCCCGAGGTGGCCAACCCAGTGTTCAGAGAGCCTCAGCCAGTGGAAATGGAAAAGGTAAAAGCTAAAGCATAAGGGTTTTTGGTTTTTGAAACAGTAGCAAAACCATCTGATTTCCGAAATGCTAATTTGTTTGTAAGCAGGAAGGAGGACAGGCCGAGTCTTTGCACCTGGAGAAGACTACAGGGGGCAGAGGAGCTTCCTTTCCAGTTTGGGAGTGCAGCTGCTGTCCCAGGAGGCATGGCTTTTCATCCCTGCTCTCTGGCACCAGGCAGGAGCTGACAGGCAGAAGACCACTGCTGACATAGGCACTGGCAGGATCCAGGGAAGCATCCTTAAGTGCTGCAGGCACAGCACCAACCTTTGCAAGTCTCTGTGGCACAGAGCCCAGTGCTTTGAAGACCTTGTCATTCCCCTGCCAGAGCAGAGAGCAGGCCCACAGGAGTCTTCCCTGAGCCCAAGTGGTAAAAATCACTGTGACTCAGCTTCCCCAACTCTGAAACGATCCTGACAGACATTCAGTTTAAATCTTCAAGCCCACAGTGCTGCCTAAAAGCAAAGGCCCTGAAAACACATGTAAATCACTGGTTTATCTCCCCAGAAGCCAAAGAGCTTTCACTGCCCTGACAGCACCATGTTACCACCCTTCCCTAAGGGCAACAGGGCCCCATGGGGACACACTGCCAGCACAAAGCAGGAGCCGGGTCCTGCACGTGGATCCCAGAAGCCCCAGAGCCAAAACCATCCTGTACCACTAACCTGGCAGGGAAGCCACCATAGCCAGCTCTGGCTGCTTCCTCCACTCCATAATGCACAGACATCAGGATTAATTAGGGTCTGGCGTGTAGGCTCAGCCAAGTCCAGCTATTGTTGCTGCCAACTCCTGTTTCATTGTCAAGGTCGGTGTTTCTCCCCCCTCTCCTTCCCTTTATCCCGTGCACAAATGCTCTCTCTATTTACTGGGGTTGATCTCAGTGTGTGGGAATCTGCTGCAGAGGTTAATTAGTGCTGCCAAATGCACTTTAACCCTTTGAGCAATTTCAGAGGAGGAGAAGGGAAGAATCAGAGTGGACCAAGAGACAAAGGAACTTTGGACATCAGAGGTGATGAGTTGAATGGAAGTAGGTTCATAAACATGTAGGAGCATTTCCTTGGGACATGGAGGAAGATTCGGAGCCCCTGCCACATCCAGAATCCCACTGACAGATCCCTGGGAGAGCAAAACCTACACCCAGAGCTTTTAATGCCCAGTTTGGTACCTCTAAAAGGATGGTATCCAGCTCTGGG
This sequence comes from Pachyramphus minor, assembly GCA_013397135.1. Taxonomy (NCBI): domain Eukaryota; kingdom Metazoa; phylum Chordata; class Aves; order Passeriformes; family Tyrannidae; genus Pachyramphus; species Pachyramphus minor. The sequence continues at coordinate 16,323 of VYXB01006852.1, forward strand.
AGGAGCTGATGAGTGAGAATCAACCCCCAGCAAGCCCTGCTGAGCAGTTTTGTTACATCCTAAGGGAAAACCCTCAGTTTTTTGGTTGTTAACTAGCCTAGCTTTAGCACTTCTCTCCCTAGACACGGAGATCCTGGCTCCTCAGCTCTCAAGCAGGACAGTAATTACAATTCCTGCTGACTGAGTGTTTGGAGGGCAGCTGGGGCTGTCCAGCATGCTGGAGGCCAGCCAGGCAGGGGTCAGAGCTGCAGCCTGTGCCCAGGTGCCAGGCAGGGAGGGGAGACCTGTGTCCTTGCAGGACCTTGCACTGCCAGAGCCTGGCCTCCTCCTATTCATTGTGCAGTTTGGAGACAGAAGGTCATCTGCATCTCTGAATAAACCACGGAAGCAGCAGGCTCAGCCAACCATGCTGCAGCATCCCCAGTCTTGTCTCCAGCATCACCAAGGGAGCTCTGGCAGAGCTCCTGGGATATACTCTGGGACTGTGGGCTGAGCACACAATCAGCACCTATCTATGTACTGAGTGGCATCACTGCTGCAAAATCAGGCAAGACTCCCACGACATTTTCTTCCCTGTTTTCACCAGTTTGCACAACATGCTCAAGTCAGGACCAGTGTGCCCATGCTGAAAACAGCACTCAAACACCTTGGCTCCCATATAACACCTACAGCATGTTTACTAGTGAGAGTGGAGAAACAGAGATGAATCTCTGTGCTCAGAAATACAGCACTGCTTCTACCAAGATGTTTCCTACACATGGACAATTTACAGATGCCCGTTTTCTCCGGGAACGATGGGAAAAGCAGGGGAGAAGCAACACAGTTTCTTCCCCAGGGACCTGAGGGGGTTTTACACCTCTGCTCAGTCAGAAGCACACCACACGGAATCACGGCTCCAACAAAACACCTGCCACCAGCAACAGAACAGCCCGTTTTTAGGGTAAAACTCAAAGGAGCTGGAAAAGGGCCCTTGAAGAGGAAAACCCCTTGAAGATATTTGCAAGGGAGAGGTGGCCAGTGAGGAGCACTAACCTGTAGGAGCAGCTCACCCTCCCGCACAGCTGCCGAGCCTGGAGCTGGTCCGTTGCTGTAGTCTCCATCCCTCTCTGCTCCTTGGGCACTGCGATCCTTCAGAGCCACTGCACGAAGGAAAGGGAAGGGACATCAGTGCTGTAGGAGTACGCACAGTCCATCGCCCTGAACATCCCAAAAGTGGACCTGGCTGCAAAGCTGGACTCTGCTGTGCCAGGGGAAGCCACCATGGAGTCACAGCCCTTTGTTTCACCCCTCGAAGAGTCGATTTTAACAGGACGTTTTCCCGAGCACCCTGAACTGTTTTGGTTTGCGGCGGGGCAGTTTCTGTTCTGTTTTCCCTCCCGGAACTTTAATAACCTACAAGTAATAAAGCCAGGGATCCTTAAAGCAGGTAGGCATCAGAATCATAAAATCACAGAATTGTTGCAGTTGGAAAAGACTGCCAAAACCATCCAGTCCAACTGTTCCCCCAGCACTGCCAAGCCCACTACTAACCCCTGTCCCCAGGTGCCACATCCACAAGTCTTTTGAACATTTCTAGGGACAGTGTATCTACCACTGCCCTGGACAGCCTGTGCCAATGCCTGACCACCCTTTCAGATAAGAAATTTTCCCAATATCCAATCTAAACCTCCCCTGGTGCAACTTGAGGCTGTTCCCTCTCGTCCTGTCCCTTGTTCCCTGGGAGCAGAGCGTGACCTCCCCACCTTGGCTCCCTCCTCCTGTCAGGGAGTTGCAGAGCCAGAAGGTCCCCTTTGAGCCTCCTTTTCTCCAGGCTGAGCCCCCCCCCCAGCTCCCTCAGCCACTGGGCTCATGTCCAGCTGCTGTCACCAGCACCCCAGCTCCTTTTCCAGTTTTCCAGTCGCTCTGCCTCAAGCCCAGAGTGCTGCAGGACCAACAGCAGCGAAAGTCTGCCCTCCACTCTTCCAGGACAAGGAACGTGCCATTTTGAAGGATATAGCTCAGTCACTGTCTCGTTACAGTTCAGCAACGCAGGTAAGTTTATTCATCCAAACTAAGGCAAGCCACAGCTCACAGTGGGAGAAAAACAACACAGAAAACACATGGATACAAACACAGACGTCCGAGATCTAATAGTGGTCGATGCACAATCCATATGGATGAGGAAATCTGTCACTCAGTCTAACTAAAAGACGTGCCTGCAAATTTTGCTCTGTGCTCTCCAAGAGAACAAATCCTCAGGATATTTTAAGATGGATAATATTAAAAGAGTAAGAAGACAACAAGCCTGTGCATGACAGGTCTGTCCAGGAGACAGGGGAGGTTGCAGGAAAGCTGGGAAGCTTCTTGCCAGCACCATGAGGACAGAAGACAGCATTTGGCTGCTGCTAAACCAGCTGCTCCTCCTGGGGTGCAGAAGGAAAAGCGTCAGGCACAAGCTGCAGCACCACTGCAGCCTACCAGTGCTCAGAGAGGACAAGAGCTCTTTTGGATTTGCCTTTCCCAGCTCCTGTGCTACATGTGCTACAGAACTGACAGGCTCAGATGCGATGGGAACAAGTGGACTCTGGAAGCAATTTAATGGCACAAAAAGCTGCCATGGTGAGCAAAGCTGTGAGCAGAGACTAAGCAGCGATTCAGAAGGCAACAGCCACCAGCACATAAACCAAACCAGGCTCTGTAACACTCAGCTCACCCTCACAAAGCAGCTGCTGAAAATCAGCTCCTCCCTCCACGTGGAGCAGATCCTGAAGGACTCAGATGCTGCAAAAGGCAGGTGTTCCAGATCCATCTCAGTGTTCCAGGGCCACCAGGCCTAAAGCTGAACCCAGGGGCACCCGTGAGAGACGGGGAAGTTCAGTTGCCACCATGGAGCCCCCCATACAACAGCATTTCTCTGCTGGGAAGGCAAGCACAGGGCAAAGGCACATGGCCCCCTCTTCCACTGCCAGGGTTCCCCTTCCATCCCAAAGCCCTCCACACCCTCAGCAGGCACTGGTTCGCAGGTGGGTGGGATTAAGGAGGGATGCTGTGGTCTCCAGAGCCTCACCAGTACACACCTCAAGGCCTTGGGGACAAAACGTTCTTCCACCAGGCACAGAACTGTCCCAAAGATCAACTCAGCTCCATAACCAAAGACAAAGCATGTCCCAGCTCTAATATTATGAGAAGAACACCTGATATGGCAGCAAACACCCTGCTTCTGGAAATTCCCCTTGAGCTCAGCCTGCCCAGATGATTTCAGGAGCTGTGTGGGCACAGACAGGCTGACACTAGGGTTGAGGTGTTTGTCCACCCATGGGTCAGTCCCAAGCATGGCCTCGCTTTGTCACACCCCAAATGCCATCCCACCATGAGGGACCATCCAGGGTCCTCTGCCCAGGCTAGAGCCCAACACTGAGTGGTGACAGGGACAGGCCATGGGGCAGAACAGCACGAGAGCACAGGGCCACAATGGCCCTGTGGTGTGGATGGAGCAGGTTTGTGCCAGCACCCTTCCAGCTTTTCCAGTCGCTGGGAGCAAAATGTAGGAGCTATGAATTATTAAAGGTCTCCAGTCTTCCTCTGCGAGCTCCCAGACTGCTGTGCTGGAGGTGTGAGATAAAAATAAACCTGGCTGACAGGAGAGCAGCTAAAGGGTGGTGCCCTCTGCTCAGGGGTCTGGTTTAATGGTTTGATATTGCCCCTCAAAAGAAAATCTCGACTCCAATGGCTAAAAATAAGACTTTGCTATCATCACCTGGGCTCTGGGGCCCCTGGTAAAAGCAGAGGAGGGCTTGCTGTTCTCAGTGCAAATTCCTGCCACCAAACAGGATCGAACCACTGGAGCTGAGTGGTGAGGGGCTGCTCTCACCACAAATCCCATGGGGGTTTCCCCACCAACTTCACCAACAATGCCTTGTCCTCCCAGTCACCCAAGGAACCCCAAAGACGACCTGCTCCTGGGTGTGGCCACCCCAGGCTGGCCTCCTGCCCGGTGTGCCCTGGTTTTTGTCTGGCCATAAATAGCCCCTCGGGTCAGCAATTCAGCAGAACTGTCACAGCACATCAGGCTGATGGGGCGAAGACGAGTCGGGGAACCGCTGCCGCATCCTCCCCCCGCCCCGCTGCATCCCGCCCGGAGAGCAGAGACCAGGAAAGGTGCCCTCCCAGCACAGCACTTCACGCAGGACAGTGAGACGAGGGGCAGCCTCTGCCCTCGCTAGGCAATTTTCAGGGGAAAAAAATTAAAAGAGGGAAAAAAAAAAAAAAAAAAGGAGAGAAGTGGCCCTTGCTGGGCTCCCTCCCTCTGGCCACCAGCATCGCCTTTGCTGCTGGAAGGAGAAAGGTGAGGCGACACAAGTCGGTCACCTGAAAGCAGCAAGGCTTGCACAATTTTATTGCTGTTTCTTCCAAGAAAAAGAAAATAGAGCTTCTGTCAGGCCCTGCAGGCTGTTTTGCCACAAAAAGCCTTTAGCTAAGAGGAAGAAAATCTCTTTTCTTCCTGGTCCCATATCCGAGGAACAAAGCCCCTGCCCAATCTGCCTCCCCATGGGAGGAGGATGTTACTTGCCCCACGGTCATCCTCACTCACAGGTGCCCATGCTGCTCACCAGGACTCTGCTGCCTGGCCCTGTGCTGTCACCCACAGGAACAGGAGGGCTGGAGAGGCCAAGGGGGTGGCTTTCCTCTCTCCCTCTCCAGGTGCTTCCCTTGGCACTCAGTCTGGGAAGCTGTTTCACGTGGTGCTGAAAGGACACCTCACTGACTACCAGGTTTGCCAGTGAACTCCTGAACCTGCCAGGGCTTTGCAGACCTGGGAAATCCCTGCATTAACAAGCGGGAATTAACGTTTTTGAGAGGCTATCTCTCAGTCCCCCTTCCCTCCGCAGGGCAAAAGCTCCCAGTGGGGGCAGTTTCACATTGTCCGCTGACTGCAGAGGAGGAAAACAGGACAAACCTGCCCCAGGTGTCAATGCAGGAGAAGCAGGAACAGGAAACCAAACTAATTCATAGCTCTTCAAGGGCTACAGGCAAGGGGTGGGCCATCTGTATAGCCATTGTTAGTGGGAGCAGGTCTTTGGGAGGAGAGAGAGAAGGATTTTGGTAACAGTGCTCGCTGCAAGCCCCATTGTGTATCAGTCACTCTCTGAGGGAAGGAGAGATTGATTTATTATATGAATTGCCTTTTATCCACCTCTCTTTCTGTCATGTGTGGCAAGTCCCTGAAAAGCTGGTCTTCCACTCATGGGAGTACAGACCTTACCATGAGTTACCTCCAGATTCCCACCCACCCCTCCAGCTTTGAGACGCTCATGGGCAGAGGGACCTGCAGCTCTGCTGCTCAGTACAGCCCCTCACATTAATTGTCAGGGGTTTTACCAGGGATCAATTTTTTCTCCATCTCCCCCCTCCACACAATTTCTATAAGCTGAGAGAGGTTTTATACAGACAAAACAGAGGCTTGACATAAGGGGAATAATACTAAGATTTATTACTAACAAGATAAAGACTAAGGAATAACGTATACTACAACAGTTCTAATTAAATTTGCTTATCTTATGAAAAGAGTATTAGGTTGTTATTTATAAGTTCGGTTCGTCTCGGGTTTTTCAGTCTTTATTTCCCCTGCCTTGGGAAGGCAAGGGAGGGGGAAAGGTCCTCACTGTAGGTTTGGGCATTTGGCTGGGTGCCAGGTCCAACAAAAGCATTTCTCCCTGCCCTATCAGTCCAGGAGAAAGGTTTCTTCTTTTTGTAAAATCATCATAAGTATTTACAAAAGCATTTCTCCTCCCTTGTATCAGTCCAGGGGAAGAAAGGTTCTTCCTTTTGAAACAATTTCTGCAGCACTTGTAAAGTGTCTTTTCTGTTATCTTGAGGACGACAGGTTCTGTGTGTCTGGAAATTCCTTTCGTTCTCTCTCTCGGCTGGCTCTGCTGCAGGATGACTTCAGGATTGGGTCTGTCCCTCCTCCATTCCAGCTAGGACCAGAGGCACACCAGGGGGCACACCAGAGCTCCTGAGGTCTTCTATGGCTTGTAAGAGACGCTTACTCCAGTACGGTCTGTACCACATTTATAGGGGATAATGGCTTTGAGTCCTTTCCCCTGGTCCTGGGGGGTCCTTGGCAGAAGGACACTTACTTTACCATAGTCTTCAACCATGACTACAGAGAATGGTTTTGAGTCCTTCCTCTGCTGCGTGGAGGTCCCTGCCTACAGAAGACAGTCTTAAATAGACCTCTCCTTGTGGGTCCACTCAGGACAACAGGTCTTCCATACTCTGCTGGCTTAAGGCAGACGCAGATCCCTCAGCTCTGGGCAGCTGCAGCCCTGCAGCACAGCCCCAACCTCTACCAAACCCCACGAGCTCAGAGAGCCTCCTGTAGAGCAGGGAGGAAGGGTAAGGGGGCAAGTGACAATTAAAAATGTTTGTTCACCAAGGGGGGAAAGAAATAAGACATTTGGGGGGACTGTCATAGAGGAAGAGACATGGATAGGAAAGAAGGTACAACGCCCTGAAGTCAACTGGCACTGAGGGAAGCCAACCTCAGCTCCCCCTGGTCCAGGCTAGTGGTGCTGGGTTATGGACAGTGCTGCTTTAGCAGCAGGATCGGATGTGGGATGGGCTGGAGCACTGACCAGAAGTGGTTCACCTCTCTGGCAGGACACGTTTCCCAATGTCTCCATCCCTCCCGTGGCCCTGCTCCCACACCTAAGTTCACCTCAGCCATGAAGCAGCGTTCCCATGGGCAGAAAGCATTTGTATAAACTTGGGACTGCCAAGTTAGGCAATGGGGCCAGGGAAAGGCACCTGGGAATTTCACAGAGAGCAGCAGTGCTGCTCCATCACAAGAGAAGCTTATTCTGTCCTGATGTGGATCAGGAGGCTCCAGGAGGAGACCACAGCCAAGTTCCCTCCTTTCCGAGAGACACTGAACACACATGGCAAACACCTGACGCTGAACCGCTCCCTGCTCTGTTACATGGGAAATATTATGCTCAGAAGTTGAACAGAACTAGTAGACAAATACACACGTGGATGCTCTTGTCCTTTGCACTTCCAAAGACAGGCAGAAAGCCACCACCTGGCATCAGGTGGCAGTAGGAACACAGCAGACATACCAGCCCAGCACTCAGCTTGAAGAAAGGTTTGTTTTGATAAATAATCCTGTTTAACAAAGACAGTGATCTCTAAATCACTCCAAAGATTAAACAACAGAACATTGAGCAGCCTTAAATCCTCTGATTCGTGCCATAGAACTTCAGGCCTTTAGTTGTGCCCCCAGATAGGCAGAGAGGCAACAGGGGCAGCATCACTTAAGGCCATATAGAGTATAAAAATGCTCATGGCCAAAGGCAAAATGTGTCTTTTTAAAAAATCAAAGATCTCCTGGCAAAATCTCCCTGAAACAATGTTCAAAACTCCACTGTTCAGATAAAAGCACTGCAGGTGCTTCCTGCACACAGTATCTCATCCACCTTTGATGGCTAAACAGCAGGTTCACTTCTGGAAAAGCAAAATAAGGACATGGAGCTGTTGAAGTGAGTCTAGAGTGGGCCACCAAAATTCTCTGATGGTTGGAGCCCCCTCTTCTGGAGCCAGGAAGAGTTTGGGGTGTTCAGCCTGGAAAAGGGAAGATTCTGTGGAGACCTGAGAGTCCCTTCCAGTGCCTAAAGGGGCTCCAGGAGAGCTGGAGAGGGACTTGGGACAAGGGCCTGGAGTGCCAGGACAAGGGGGAATGGCTTCCCACTGCCAGAGGGCAGGGATAGATGGGATATTGGGAAGAAATTCTTCCCTAGGAGAGTGGGGAGGCCCTGGCACAGGTTGCCCAGAGAAGGCTGCCCCATCCCTGGAAGTGTCCAAGGCCAAGTTGGATGGGGCTTGGAGCAACTTGGGCTAGTGGGAGGTGTCCCTGCCCATGGCAGGGGTGGAATGAGGTGAGCTTTAAAAGGTCCCTTCCAACCCAAACTATTCTAGGATTAAAATTGTAGGTATGTGTCTAAGGAGAGCTGTGGAGCTCTGCCTTTTGAGGAATTTATCACATGGCCAGAAGGTGACCAAGAGCCCAAAAAAAACCCTGAGAGAAGATCCCAAAGATTTATCAGTGACCAAGATCTACAGCCTACCTGCTTTTAATCACTTAATCCCCCATCTATCAGCTATGAGTAAATTAAGATGCTGAAAAAAAATTAAAACCAAACAATTAATAATAAATCAGTAATTATTTATTTATTCTGGCTGGAGAAACAGGACTTGCAGCACATGAACGCTCCTGGCCTCCAGGTGCCCCTCCTAACCCTGCTCCTGACAGACCAAGGGAAAAAATAACCTAAACATGTGGATAACCAAGAATGAAAAAGGAGAGGTAGGAATAAAGAGAGTATTTTGAACAAGATCCTTCTTAATGTGAACTTTATCTCAGCTCCAGCACAGCCACACCACTCCAGCATTCCCTCCAGAAGGAATAAAGTCACTTAAAATCATTCAGTTTTGTAGAGGAGCTCCTTTAAAGGATTTTTTTTAATTATTATTTTGTTTTAAAGCACCAGGAGAGACTCAATTAGGTCTCCAATCACTATTTACCTCTAAAAGGATGAGGCTTTCCTCCTTCCCTCCCACCCCTGAACTAGTGACCTGCTTGAAAGCAGAGAGGGGTGGGCACTATCCATCCCACAGCCTCAGACAGTTGGGAAGTTGGAGCCATGAAATCAAGCCAGATGGAATGATGAGGGGGACAAAAAAAAAAGAAAAAATGAGAGAGAATCTCAGAACAGTAAATTTCAACCAAAGTTACCCACAGTGTCTGGGATGTGGGAATGTCAAACCCCAGGACGCACGGCCCCAGCAGGATGTTTGTGGAGCAGCAGAACCATGTTCCCAGGGATGTTCACCCTTCCCTGGCTGAGCTGGGGCAGCATCCCAGCACAGTCTGCCTTGAAAGGATGACAAACCCCTAAACAACTCCTGGTGTGGCACTTCCAAAGTCATGAACTCCCAGCCCACCAGGCACGAGCCTTCAAAACACCGGGACCAACTGTCCTCTGCCTCAGAGCATCCTCACAGACAGCATTGCAAATCCTTTCCAGGGCAAAACCAGCATGGAAAACACAGCCAATACAGCCCAACAGACTGACCTAATGCTGCAAAGCAAACAGCTCTCCCTGGTCATTCCTTTTCCAGCTCACCAGCTGGTCAATCCTTCAAGCGTGGTTTAAAGGAGAATGGAAAAAGGGGTGTGATGGTTTGGTCCAGGTCCTCTTCCTGGTAACCGGGTTGTAACCAAGGAAGTGACCATGCTCCCAGTATTCCATACGATTTTTACATAACTTGGGGCATAAATAAGAAGGGGGAGAAGCCTTTGCTCTCTTCCCTTCTGGTGGATCCAAAGGTGCAGGTTCTCTGCTGTCGGCTCTGCCCGTGTGGGGAGTGAGGCCTGGTGCGGCCTTGTGGGCCTTGGGAGGCGGAGGGTGCCGGACAATTGGTGCTGTTCAGCTCTCTCAAGGAAAGTCGTGAGATTTTACTTGGTTAATACTTCTTTGTGGGTTTCAAGAGTGTGTATCTGTTTGAGTTTGCTTCCATTTGCCCCTTTTTACCCTTTTTGCCTTTCCCTTTCCTTTATCCTCTCCTTCTGGGGGTTAGGGTTAGGGTTATATAGTGTATATAGTGGATTAATTGTATATAACTATGATATATGTAAATACATATATATATTTTGGTATAATTTTTTTTTTTTCTTTTTCTCCTTTCCCCTGGAGAGGGTGGGAAAGAGCGGGGGGTTCTTTTTCTGCGGAGTTGGACATTTGGCCGAGTGCCAGGTCCAAACCTTCACAGGGGGACAAAAAGGAGGTATTGAATATATACTACTCTGGTTTAAAGGTAAACCGGCACGAGAAATAAACCCAACAAGGAGATTAAAAGTCAAAATGACAATTTTAATAACAATAATATAATAAATACAATTTTATAGGTGAACAATTGGTTTTGACCCACAAAANGAACTAGAAGTCTCAAGACCCCCAAGATTCTATATCTTCAGCATTCAGGCTGCAATGCTCAGCCCCTTTCCCAGGGCAGGGAGTTCCACAATGAGTGAATGGGTGTGCTGGGTGTGAGGACAGGAACATCCTCCTATCTCCCAGGCCTCTTCACACCCAGCTCACAGCCTGAGGGGTCAGGTGTGCTCTGGGCAGCTGCTGCAGATGGTCTGGAGCTTCTGGGAAATGGCATAGGGGGTGTAGAATACACAGTTTGGGTTACACCCACACAATGTTGAAATTGTCCCAGCTGTTCTAACTAGGACAATTCAGTGGAGTTAAACCAGGCCGTTGCGGTCTTTCTGTGGCCACATGCAGCATTTTCAAGGCAATGCTACTTCACCAGGAAAACCCAGGGATACCTCAATGCCATCCTGTGGGCTCCTATTAATCACAATTACAGTGCAGTGGAATGACTCCCACAAAAATCAAAGGTTCCCAAATAAACTGCAACCACATCACAGGGAATTATTATGCACTGTCAGCACACCGAGTCTATCATAACAGAGGGGAAAAAGTCACTTGCATGGGGAAACTTCCCAACTGGGCAGCACCAGCCTCAGCCGCAGCCCCAGGGCCACAGGAACTCTCCAGCCTAAACCAGAATATTCTACTTCAGCAGAACCCGCGAACAAAATCAACTTCATCTCTCAAGATTCCTGCGATTCCAAATGAGCACTTGGCACAATGCAACCCAGACCTGGCAGCTGGAGAGGGCACAGGAAGGAAATGTGGAGTCAGAATGAGGGAAAAGCACTTCCAGGGGAAAGAAATCAAAATTCTGGGGGGAAAGAGATGAACTTATAAGGGGGGAAGCACAAAATACTTGGGGGAGGGAACAAAATTCTAAGAGGTGAAGGTATAAAAGACATGAAATTCCTGAGAGGGGAGGGAAGGCACAAAATTGGAAGGGGAAAAAAACCACCAAAATTTGAGGAGGGGGGCAATAAATTCGGAGGGGTAACCCCAAAATTCAAAGGGGAAAATAAAA
>VYXB01006852.1:29304-46617 GCA_013397135.1 Pachyramphus minor
TGTGGGGGGATGATGGGTGGGGGTGATGTACAGGGATTGATGGCAAGAGGAGGTTGAAGGGGGATTTGGAGTGTGAAGGGGGATTGGGAGGTGAGGGTGTGTGGGGGGGAGATGAGCAGGGAATGAGTGGGTCATAGAGGGTGGGAGTGATTGGGAGATGGGTTGATGGTGTGTCGAGGTGGGGGAACGGGGGGGTTTGGGGTCTGAGGAGGGGTTAGGAGGTGAGGTGGGATGGGGAGATGTTAGGAGGGCAAGCAAGGAGGTGGGGGGCTGAACGGGGGTTGGGAGGTGAGGAGGGGGTGTAGGGATGATGAGAGGTGGATAGAGGCTGAGGGGGAGTGGCAGGGTTGGGGCAGCGAGCCCCCCCCCCACAGGGATGAGGCATAGGAGCACTGGCGACACTGCAGTCCCGGTGGCAGGCAGGGTGGCTGCCAGTGTGACCGGGGGAGTGCCCGTGTGTATCCCTGCATGGCATTGACACCGGGAACCTCTGTGTGTGTGTGTGTCAGCATCGAGTGTAACCACCTGTGAGCCCCAGCACTTCACAGGGCAGTTTGTGGGTGCGACAGGGGGACATTGTCACACCACTCTGCTGCATGTGCCCACAGGGTCTGGAGACCACTAGAGTGTGTCTCACACCCCGCACCATGGCCAGGCTTTTCCCAATACCTGCTCAGTCGAGGAGGAAATGGACAGACAGTGTTTCAGGTCAAAACAAACATCATCACCGTAGAAAGCAAATCGCCTTTTAATACACAACCAAGCACGGGGAGGGGGTGGGGGAGGATGAGTCTCAGGACATCTGTTTTCTCCTCAGCATCATCCGGCTGCCCACAGCAGCACAAAGAAATCACAGAGCGTAAAATGAGACGCTGCCACTAAAAGAGAATTTATGTGCACAGTCACAAGGTATGAAGAGATTAGACACCAGTCACAGAACACCGGGTGGTCTGTCAGGGCCCCAGGCAGCAGAGCCTGGCCGGTGCCCCCACCCCAAGGCGGAGCCTGTGCCCTTGGCACCCCAGTGTTTCATGTCGTCTCACTGGTGCCAGGACAGCACAGGCTGGTGAGCAGAGGCCATCCTGCTGCTTTTTGGGTCCATATCATGGTGAGCCACCTCCTCGCCCTGTCTTAAGTGCTCCTCCAGGCCACTTTGGAAGGGTCTGGTGCATTTCAGCACCTCTCTACCCCCAACCTGCAGACAGGAGCTTGACCTTTCCAGAGCCCCAGCAGCCCTGGCATAAGCAGGATGCAAAGGAAGAGATCCATGGAGACAACACCACTCCACACCAGGACACGTTGCCAGTGCTGCTGGCCCTGCACTAATGACCACATTTAATTTGCTTGGTAAATGCTTAATAGCAGTGTGAGAGGCAGATGTGATGCTCAGGGTGATGGGTGCACAGGGGAAGATGTGAAGGTCCCCAAGCACTCTGCTCTTTCTGACACAATGTTGCACTCCAGTGTGGTCTCAAATCGAACACACCCTCCCCCATCATTGCTGCTTCTCTGAATTTCCCTGATGGATCTGGGAGAACGTGCCCATTGGTGGGGGAAAAAAAAAAAAATCACATCTTAGGTTAAAAATATAGAAAATAAAGGGAATTCAACAAAGTGGTTGTGGTGGGCTCCAGGACAGCACTTTGAGGGACACAAAGTGAGTCTGGAGAGCAGCCAGTGGTCACTGCATCCCTCCTGGCCCTTCTTTCTCAGTGGTTTGGCACAGCCACAGGAGGAACCGCATCATTTCTCTGTCCAATGGCAGAGCAAGGCACAGGAGAGGAAGGCGAGGACGAACCACTGACAAAACCAAGATCAGCTTCTGCATCCCAGAAAGGTCACAACAGCCTGGTACCCACCTCTCCCAAATTCCCCAGGAAGGCTGCTGGAGAGCCCAAATGGCCAGGATGNTTAGGTTAAAAATATAGAAAATAAAGGGAATTCAACAAAGTGGTTGTGGTGGGCTCCAGGACAGCACTTTGAGGGACACAAAGTGAGTCTGGAGAGCAGCCAGTGGTCACTGCATCCCTCCTGGCCCTTCTTTCTCAGTGGTTTGGCACAGCCACAGGAGGAACCGCATCATTTCTCTGTCCAATGGCAGAGCAAGGCACAGGAGAGGAAGGCGAGGACGAACCACTGACAAAACCAAGATCAGCTTCTGCATCCCAGAAAGGTCACAACAGCCTGGTACCCACCTCTCCCAAATTCCCCAGGAAGGCTGCTGGAGAGCCCAAATGGCCAGGATGCCTCTGCTCCTACCACCTCCACCTCCCACCAAGACCTTTCAGTGCTGCTGAGCTTCTCAAAGTGCTTGGTAACATCCCTAAATTTCTAAATGAACTGGGTCACAATGGGCTCTGGAGGAGATGGAGAGCACAGGAGGGAGGGAGCAGAGGGACTCAGATAGCCAGAGATGATGCAGGGGACTGAGCAGCAACGTGACAAGGGTGGTCCACACACACACAAGTGATGAGGAGACCACACTGAGTCAAGAAACCATTCAGTGCTACCTGCAGTGCTACCTGTGAGGGAGGAGCAGGTCCACCTGCAAGATCCTGCCCCAAGCACATGGGCCAGGCAAGCACAGTGTCATTCTTTGGACCCCCAGAGCCTACAAACCTCCATACTGGCATGGCTGAAATTCCTTGAAAGACTTCTCATGGGAAAAAAAAAGTCCAAACCATTGCACTTTTGACTGCCTGACAGCACTGGAAGACAAAATGCTGAGTGACCAGGAAGCACAGGGCACCACTTGCAGGTATGAGAAGGGTGCAGAGGTGCTAGTGGCTTTCCAAGATGTGGCTCCCAATTCACAGTGATGTTTCACAGCAGGCCGCCCACAAAGGCCGGTGTGCCTGCAGCCCCTGGCAGCTCCCCTCACTCCCTCCCCACAAGCCAGGGCACCCCTCAAGTCCTGCAGCCCTCACACCTCACCTTGGGCTGGATGTCACAGGCACAGAGCTGCTGCCCACCTGCCAAGGGCCCTCCTGGGCAGCCAGGGTCCTGCTCTGAGCACGAGGGTGCTCTTGCACCCCCCTTCCCAGGGGCAGCTGCTGAGCACCTCAAAACCGAGCCCACCAAGGGATGGGATGCTCCAGGGGGATTCTCTCTGGAGCAAGGAAAGGCTCCCAGCTGCGGGGGAAGGGATACTTTGGAGGCATCCCTGAGGAAATCGGTCTCCTGCCTAAAAAGGCTATTTCCATACTGGCCCTCCGACAGCTCGACACTGCTCATCTGGTGGGTGCTGGGAGCTGTGCTGGACCCCAGCAGGAGCCCACTGTGTTGCACTGGACCTGCCCCAGCCTTGGGGAGCCACAGCTGCTGCTGTGAGATCCACTTGGCCTCTTGGAGCACTGCCTGTTCCCCTTCCCAGGAAAAGCTGGGCTCTAGGTGGGGTGTCAGGGACTGTTTGGGGAAGCTGCCATCCCCTGGCAGCTGGCTGGCTCCTAAGGGTGCTGGTGCTTGTGCAGGGAGAGCAGCCTCCTCCTCACAGAGGTTCCCTTCCCCTTGGAAGAAGAACTCATGCAAGCCCTGGGCAGGGCAAGGAGCAGGCAGCCACGGCCCAGCCCCTGGGGGGCTCTGGGGGTTGCCAGCCAGCAGAATCTGGGACTCCACGTGTGTTCCTGCTGCTTCCAGCTGTTTTGGAGCTATGGCCATCCAAGTATCCGATGGGCAGCCTCCAGGAGGAGCACTCTGACCCAAAGCCGGGTTTGCCCGGAGCGGGACATGGTGCCACCAAGTCACTAATGTGTTTGAGTGCATGGGAGGTGAGAAGCTTGAGCCCAGCAGCTGGCACCCCAGCTGGCTCTGAGCAGCAGGAACAGCATTATCCACAGGAGCAGAGGGGACAACTTCTGCTTGAAGCACTTGGTTTGCCTGCTGAAGTGCTGCAGAGGATTTGCTGCTGGGGACCAGGACACCCAGCACAGTCCCTTGCACCAACCCAGCTGGGTCAAACAGGACCTGCTGCTCTGGCTGAGCTGAGCTCACCCTGGAGCTAACGGAGACTGCAGAGATCACAGCACCTTGGCCTCCTTGTGTACCCAGGGCCTGGGGCTGTGGTGGGAACTGAGGCACTGAATTAGCTGCCCAGCAGTGCCGGATATGAGCCACAACGCTGTTTTCCTCGTCGCAGTGTGGGAAGTCCATGCTCTTCCCAGCATCCTCCCTGGGGAGCATCTGCTCCACACAGGATGTCACCTTGGTGCCTGGCCTCTCCCCAACCCCCTGAGCCAGTGACTCCTCCTCTGCCCCCAAGCTGAGCAGAGCCTCCTCCCACTGCTCCAGCTCTGTATGGCCCACGCTGAGGCTCTGGCAGACGTTTCCCTCCACCTTGCTCTTCTCAAAGAGGGTTTCGATCACCACCAGGAGGGAGTCGCTGTCCTCCTTGGCATCACTGATGACCTCATTCCTGCCCAGTCCACCAGGCTCAGAGATAAAATTTGCCAAGGATAACTGAGGCATGCTATCAGCATGGGAAGTGGATGGATATGGATCAGCGTATACGGATGCATTCTGCTTCACCATGACCCCAAGGAGAGAGTCGGGGTCTACCAACTGCTGCTTTGAGTGGGAATTTGCTTGTGTGTGCAACTCCTCCTTGGCTTGGAAGGAATGCAGGAACCCGGGAAGGTCATTCCCATACAAGACCGCTTCCCCCGTGGCAAAGCTAAAAGGCAGCCGCAGGTTTCTTTTCCGCAAATGTTCCTCCCCTTCTTCGTTCCTTTGGGGAAAAAAGAGATGGGAACAGCATGAGCACCTCCTCTGGGCTGGGCAAAACCACCCTTCCGACTGCAGGACAGGAGCTCAGAGCCCTGCCCTGGCTTTTCTAGAGAAGACAGGTGTTGGATTGGGCTGGTGGACGACTGTGGCTCTGGGTTGCCCATGGGGAGGTCTGCATGGCTCAGGGAAGGGCTGAGCGCCCAGGGCTCACTCCAGGCAGGAGCATGTCCACACCCACCTCCTGGGAGCCGTTTCACTCATGTTGCAGGAGGGCACGTGCTACCAAGTGCCAACCGTGCCCCCCAACCACCCTTCCCTCCACCCTCATGGCCTCCCTGTGCCTGGAGCAGGGGAAGGGAGCCAGGGATACTCACGAGAGGGCTCGCTGGCGGGCGATGATGCAGTCGGGCCTGCCCCCCTTGTAGACGAGCTGTGCATTGGCCTGCACCCACACCCAGCCGCCCTGCTTGGTCAGCAGCCGGAACACTGTCAGCCCGCTCTCCCCCATCTTCATCACTGGGGCAGGAACAAAACACAGGTGGCACACACAGAGCTCCTCTGTGGGGGCACACAAGGGACGCGTGCAAGATGCCACAAGGCTGAGGAGCACCTTGCACCCGTGCTCTGGGGCAGGAGATGCAAGGTGCTGCCTCTCTGCCAGCTCCCCAAGCAGGTCTCACCCACGAGGAAGAGCCCTTTATCACAGCCACTTCAGCCCCGGCACAGATAGCACCAAGGAGCAATGGTATGGCCCAGCCAGAGCTGCACAGGCAGAGCTCCTCACACCCCCACCCCCATCCTGACAGCCCCCAGCACTCACTCCTCACGTGGTTCTCCGCACAGTGCATCATGTCAGCCGCGTGCACAAACTGGTAGCCAGAGCCCCTCTGGCACAGCTCCGTTTCTGTGTATCCCAGGACAACCTTCCCCCTGGAAACAGCACAGAAACCCTGGGACACCAGGGAATGCATCCCCCACACTTGCACCCTACCGGCCAGATGTGATCCCTTGCCAAAGCCTCCCACTTGATGGTACAATTCTCCATCCTGGGCTGAGCTGCATCCCCTCTTCCACAAAACCCCCCTGTGCTGGGTTTGCTGGGCTAGAACACAGCAGACAGGAAGTGCTGGTGCCCAGTTAACCTGCTCCCTGTGTTACTGGGGCCCTGCAGTGGAGTGACAGAAGCATCGGGTATCCTGCCATGGGAACTGGCTCAGACATTCCTTATTCCCACAGGGTCTAGTTTTCTGTCCAGCACCAGGGATTTTGCCATGGGGAACATGAGAGATGCCCTACCGGGAATCACAGGCCATAGGAGTGAAGTCCAGCTTGTGCTTTGTCTGGAAGATCAGCGTCTTGGTCCGCAGTTCCAGGATGGAGAGTGGCTGGAGGAGTGTTGCAATGGCAAAGAGAGCAACAGGGGACTTGTCTGATGCCGACTTCTGCTGCCCGAGAAGGAACTTCAGGCGCCCATGGAAATTCAAGGCCTTAGGAGGGGATTAGAACATGTGGGAGTGAAGCTAACAGGATGGTGGGCACGGGCTGTGCTCTCACCCCTATAGGACACAGGTGGCCCTAAGGGAACACGCTGTGGGCAGAAGGGGAGAAGAGAGTGTGGGGCTGTGCTACCAGAAATCCCGAGGAGTTATCCAGCAAGCAGCGGAAGCGGCAGGTGAAGCTCCTCTCCGTGAAGGATTGCTCCTCAGGACGGACGAGCTGGGGGCTGGACGCGGCGCTGCATCCAACCAGCGGTGGCTGCTCAGCAGGAAAGGCTGGAAAACCCAAGGGCAAAGGAAGCTTTCCAAGCTGTGCTGCACACCTTGAGCTCACGGCTCAGACCTGCTGAACCCACGGCGTTCCTGCAGGGATCAGCAGGTGCTCACCGTTGGCAGGGTGCACCGGGGGCCTGCGCAGCTGGCGGCGGAAGGCGGCTCTGTCGTCTGCATGGATCAGCTCGTACACGCTCTGGTAAATGAGATCCGACTGGAATGACACAAGGGAAGAGCGTCGGCTCCTGGACAGCCTGGGAGAGGCATCTGGAGCAGGACGCGACATAGGGTTTTCCTTCGTGGCTGCTAAGAGTGCAGTGATGGAGTGTAAGGAACAGGCAAACACCAGCAGCTTTGTATGCTGGGCAGCAAGGAGCAGGACTGGCTACGTTTTTAGGGATGGCTCAGGAAGGAGGGAAGGGGAGCTGAGAGGGTGTCTGCCCAGGGAAATCTTGGGAATGGCTCAGAGGTTTCTAGAAGCAGTAGAAATGGAGATGTCCAGGTAACCCTGGCTGCTCAGGACTGTACATTCCCTGCTTCCCCAGCACTCCCCAGTCATAGCCAAGCAGAGCTTTCCAGCCTCTTCCCCACACTGTCAAGGCTGAGGTTCTCCTAGTGTTATCCAGCCCTTCCTTGGATGTTTCACCCTGGCTCTGGCTCTCAGTCCTTAATAGAAAATGCTGAAACTCCAGCTCCTTCCCCTGCCACAGGAGCCCCTGCTCTTGGGGAAGGTTTGCTGACCATCTGTGGGGTGAACACATGTTAACTTCCAGTGTCTTCTCAGGACCAAATTCAGACACAGCACTAGACAGGCTGTGGGGTGTCCAAGGGGATTTGCTTGTGGAGTACAAAATGCTGGTCTGCAGCAGCTCTCTCCTGCATTGCCATCCCTGGTTCTCTGCAAATGTATTCCACAGGATCTATGTAAAAAAACAATTTCAAGTTCATTCAAAATATTTTGACCAAACCAAACAATTATTTTTTTTTTTTCAGACTTATGCAGGGGAGTTTGCTGTTTTAAAAAAGGGTTTTGGAGGTTTTGTTTACTTGAAACCCATGGTAATCTGTATCCCAGAGGTCCTGCCAAGCCCACGGGCAGCACAGGCCACCGACTGCCAGGTCCCTGCCCTCAGGAACACCTTGGATGAGAGCCTCCTGCTTAACCAGACATACTTTGAGAAGCTCACTCCCTGCCTGACAGCGGTTTTGACTTGGGGCATCAGCCATGAGGATCCCAGGGAGCTTGAAAATAGCGCAAAGAGAGGATGAAGAAGGAAACAATATGAGCCTCCACAGGTGCTCCAGGAATCCCTGCAATGAAACAGGTTTAGCAGCCTCACAACCCTCCTGTTGCCTCAGTCCTTTAGCCAAAAGAGCTGGATTTTTGGGGGGAAACAGAGGTGAGAGGGTGGATGTGGGGAGAGGCCTGCTTTTCCTTGGCATCCCATGCAACTCAGGGTCCTTCAGGGCACTGACACTACTTGTTGGTGAGATCCCCTCAGCCCTCTAAGTGAGGGCATGTGTGCCCAGCACGATGACACGATATTTCTTTCTCACACCCCTTACACACAAAGGCAAGAGGACACAGAGCTGCCAAAGCTCAGCTGGCATCTGTTCCCACTAAAGTCACAAACACGTTCCTTGGCTTTTGCAGCCCCCAAAGAACATGACTCATTTGGGAATGTGCACCAGAAGGGACCCAAGGGAGCTGGGAAGGGAGAAGAAACAGCCATGCCAGCATGGCTATTAGCACCTCCTTCTCAGACCAGCAGTGCATCCGCCTGGATGCCAGGAAAACAAGGTACCCACCTGATGGAAGCCCAGGTAGTCCTGCACTGTAGGGGAAATGTAGAAGATGTAGCCATCTCCTGTCACAGCGATGACAAACCCATTGAGTGCCTGAAAGCAGAAGTTGAGTCAAACCCTCCTCAGCTTCAACCCAGTTGCTGAAAGATGAAATTCCCCAGGTGTCTCTTCAGCATCAGGGGGACAAGAGGGGACGTTCTTCGTCAACAAGGAACCCCACCAAGAAGGAAAGCACCTGGTAACCATGCAAGACTTAATTCTGTTGGTCTTTTTGTCCCCAGCATGAGCAGTGATCTGGGATGGACTGACCACTTTCTCCAAACCCATCGTGGAAGGCCTCTCACTGCAGGGCAGCTCCTGCATTAGGAGGGACCAGCTAAGGAGAGGTTTCATGGAGCACCTAGAGCTGGTTTCCTTCTCTCCAGCTGGGCACAGCTACACTCTTCTGGGGCTCTGCTTTGGACAGGATGATCCTTGTGGGTCCCTTCCCACTCAGGATATTCTATGATTCTGTGACTTCCTCTCACAAAACCTGCTTAAACTTCAATAACAAGCAGCAATGGGTGTATAGGGGGAAGAAGGGCTGCTCTGAGCCATTCAGGAGCCTGAAGGCTTCAGGACAAGCTTGGAGTCAGTTCAAGCTAACAAAGCCTTCAAAGATAGCAACCAAACTCCAGTCACTCCCTGACCTGACCTATTTATCCACTCGTTAATTTTACATCCAAAGACATTTCAAGCCTTGCTCTTCATCCTAAATAGTGGTTAAAAAGCTTGTTTTCCAACGTCTTCTCCCCACACTGTCTCCAATCACCTCCTCCCCTCCAAAACGTGAGTACAACCCTTAGCACCTGAGGGCACCTCTGTCGCTCAGACTCATGCTCTCAGCTCCGAGGGTACGTGAACAACTCGCCACAACGGACACAAAGTAAGACCAAATCCAGTCACCAACATCATTCAAAGATGGTAATGCAGCTAAAACCAACAGCCACCTTGAAATAAAAAGAGGTGGGAAAATCTGGAATATCAGATCCCAGATTTGTTAAGGCCCTGACACATCAAAGAATCCCAGACTTCCTCTCACAAAACCTGCTTAAACTTCAATAACAAGCAGCAATATCGGATCCCCCTGACACATCAAAGAATCCCAGAGTGGTTTGCGTTGGAAGGGACTTTAAGGATCATCTTGTTCCAAACCACTGCCATGGGCATGGACACCTTCTACTAGCCCAGGTTTCTTCAAGCCCCGTCCAACTTGGCCTTAGACACTTCCAGGGATGGGGCAGCCACAGCTTCTCTGGGCAACCTGTGCCAGGGCCTCACTAAAAATTAGGGAAACTCTAGAGGATCATGGCAGGGTTAAAGGGAGGGGAGCTCATGCATCCAGGGAACACCCAGTAAAGGAGGCAAGATGAAGATCTAGAGATACCTGGTGGCCATTTCAGACTGATTTCCCCCTAAAGCAAAGTACTGCATTAGACAGTAACTCTTGCCCCTGGCTCTTGTCTGTAATATATTTATTAATGAATAGATGGAGAGAAATCAGGAAAAGAACACCCTAAATGGAAACCTAACATGCAGATCCAGCTTGCTGAGGGACTGGTCCCTTCCCTATGCTGCAGCCCCCACAAAGGGCCTCGAGTCAGAGCCTCCTGCAAATTACAGCATCTGATTAAAATACTCTTTGGAGATTAAAAAAAAAAAGCCACCAGGCAGCTCAGTGGGGGATTTCTGTCACACTCTGCCCTAGTTTTAACAGCTGGGACCAGTTCATCATTGTGTGGGTTTAACCCAAACTGCGTATTCTACACCCCCTATGCCATTACCCAGAAGCTACAGACCGTCTGCAGCAGCTGCCCAGAGCACACCTGACCCCTCAGGCTGTGAGCTGGGTGTGAAGAGGCCTGGGAGATAAGAAGATGTTCCTGTCCTCACACCCAGCACACCCATTCACTCATTGTGGAACTCCCTGCCCTGGGAAAGGGGCTGGGCATTGCAGCCTGAATGCTGAAGATACAGAATCTTGGGGGTCGGGGGACTTCGAGTTCCACTCGTGGGATCCAGAGGAGGACCAGAGCCTCGACTGGACTGCAGCCACCACTTCCAGCCAGAATGCAGCCACCACCTCCAGTCAGACTGCAACCATCGCTGGCATCAGCAGGTTTTTCTCCTCTCTTTTTGCTTTTTGGACTCAGAGGGGCCCACGGGGGGTTCAGCGTGGGGGCTGACGAACACCATTCTGTTCGTGCCCCGGGGTGCTGGGTTTGTGGGTTAAAATCAATTGTTCCCTTGTAAAATTGTATTTATTATATTATTGTTATTAAAATTGTCATTCTGACTTTTATTCTCCTTTGTTGTGTTTATTTCACCTACCGGTTTACCTTTAAACCAGCACACACTCACACCTCATAAGCTTTCCAGATGCCTTCAATCACCCAAGGCTGCCAATGCTCTGGTGGATCAACAAATTGCCATCAGGTGGCCCAACTCCAAACCCCTGGAGAGGGCTCAGGAGCAGCTCCATCGTGGGACTAGGGCAACAACCACGGGCTCCTTATCGTGTTATTCCAGATGTTCCTCCATTACTGTCACACTTGCAGACAGCTGGCACCAGAGCCCACATGCGAGACCTCGTGTGGTCCGAGGTCCATGGCCAGAAGTCATACTGAGCTCCCAGGAGTCACTGCCTCACCAAAATCCCACATGCAGCCTTGTTCTGGGAGCCTGTTCATATCCGCCCGCCCCCACAGCTGTGGGCTGAAGGGACTGAAGTCAGACTGCAAGGAGCCAAGCATCTATCTGCTGGTGTCTGGAGAGGTGGCAGAAGAGGAGTGAAGGCCCAGAAAGCCTCCAAGAGAGCTGGAGAGGCACTCTGTAAAGGGTATGTACAGATAGGACAAAGGGGAATGGCTTCCCACTGCCAGAGAGCAGGGTTGGATGCAATATTGGGAAGGAATTCTTCCCTGTGAGGGTGGGGAGGCCCTGGAACAAGTTGCCCAGAGAAGCTGTGGCTGCCCCATCCCTAAACCTGGGCGAAGCCAGGTTGGACAGGGTTGGAGCAACCTGGGCTAGTGGAAGGTGTCCCTGACTGTAGCAGGGGGTGGAATGAGATGGGCTTTAAGGTCCCTTCCTGCCCAAACTATTCTGGGATTCTGTGAAAGCACAGACAATGCCAGGAACAGGGAGCAGTTAAAGGTCTTGTACAGACTTGCCCTGCCTCCAAGGGCAGAGTTGCTAAGCTGACATGCCCAGGGGTTTATTCAGCAACCAGACTTTCCATGTGACCTTTCCATCCCAGTTCCTTCCAGCTCACATTTATAAATGGCTGCCCAAACCAACAGCATTCTGGGGCAGCTGATTCACCAGCTCCTCGTGTTCTTATGTTCCCTGACAGCTCTCCCATTAAACACTCGCTGGCCTTTCTACAAAACACAGCTCCTATCACCCACAGATTTTTTGCACGGATCCCTTTTCAAGATCCATCTTCCCTTCTTTTCTCCCCCAAAAGCTACAAACTGAAGCTGGGCTTTTCCCATCCCAGGCAGGCAGGGAACATATCCCTACAGAGCTTATGCAAAATGCCCCAGTGGGCCAAAGAGCTCCTGGGGGACATTTTATCCTGAGCTATCACTATTCTCCTCTCGGCATTTGTCAGAACATGAGGAACACACCACCCTGGAGACTAATCAGAGATCAATCCCTACACCACCATACAATGTCCCTGAACCTCTTGGCTGGGATGGAGCTTTAGTCCCTGAGCTGTAGCGTAACCAAAGGGGCAGAAAATGGTAGTGGGGATGAGAGGTAAGGGTGGGATGGGGACCTGGATCTGTCCCAGCCAGGCAGTGTCACTGGTCTCTGTTCCAGGGTGCTCAGTGCCTGCAGAAAACACAGTGAATCAGCTCCAGGCAAGGCAGGGTCTCTCCTTCCTCCACAGATGGGACCATATGCTCCAGAGCTGCTTGGGAAGACCCCAAATGACCAAATTACCTGGAGCAACAGTTCCCCCTCAGGAAACAGCTCCCTGTCGACCTGCGGGTTCATCCGTCTATTCCCTCCTGGGGCTCTGGGCTGATCCAGTAGGCAGCTGCCAACCCTTGGAGCTGTGGCTGCCAGAGAGAAGGCAAGAAATCAGTATGGAAGAGGCAAACCAAGAGCCTCTCCCTCCTCCTACCCACCCCAGGGCTGTTTGTCCAGCCACACCACACCATCCAACGCCTCCAGCTTGGAGGGAGGAAAGACCAGTGGGAACTGGCACAGAGCCCACCGACAGAACCGTGCCCAAGGCTTCCTTCAAGAGGTTATTTTCCCTGCTTGATCCCATTTCTGGGAAGCCTCACTTCTGCGAAGGTCCGAGGCAGAGATGCAAAGGATAGAGGGGAGCTAAGTGCTTCTGGGATAGCCATGCTGGGAAACAACACCCAATACAGCAATAACTCTTCCCGTTAGAGCCTGGTAGAGCTGGAGTTCACTTCAAGGCACCACAGTGAGGTGCTCTCTCAGCTCTCCTGCCCTTCAGGGCTGAAGAAGGACGGACGCAAACCTTTCCAAACCACCCCAGGCACCACCAGATTACCTATATTTTTTTTTCTCCCTTTGGCTGCTCAGAAGCAGATTAGAGGGTTGGTGTCCATGATGCTCCCAGCTGCCAGGACTCATTGACATGACCTCCCCAGGATGATTCACGTGTCGCCTCATGCTTCATTCCCAGAGGCCTTCAAGGCAACACCCTTGGGCGCAACCAACACGAAACCTCCTCCTGCCTTGGTCGCAGGACCTTGAGCATCACAGGATGCACAGAGAATCAGTTGTTCAGGGAACAGGAATGAGGATGGCAGCTCCCAGGGACATCCCCAATGTGGTACTTCATCTGCTGATTCTCACTGAAAAACCTCAGTCCAAACTCAGGACAATTTCAAGGCATGTTTTTGTGCCTCAACAAAAAAAACCCCACAGATAAAGCTCAAAGCAGCCCCCATGTAGGAACCGCCCACTTTTGCCACCACCATGAGCTCCCGCAGCGCCCCAAGGTCAGAGAGAGCTCACCTATCCCATGGGATCCACATGCCAGCAGAGATCACTGCCTGCCCTGGTGTGTTAGATGGTGCTGTGTGACCTTGGGTCAATCCAAAGGAAAAAGCTCCTCTGAATTTGAGGGAGCAGTAGGAGAGGAGGAAGAACCTCAAACCACCCCAAACCTGACCGTATGTTTAATTTGCTCCACGGCAGAAGCTCTCACTTCACCATTGAAAGGTTTTAAAGATTTGTTCCCTGGGAAAACCAATTTGAAAGCCAAAATAATTCAGAACCCAAAAAAGTTTCACGTGAAACTGCTAGCATGAGACATTTTGCCTCGCATCAAACCACCAGTATGCAAGGGCATTCCCCCTGATGGGTTGGAATGTTTGTATTACAGCCCAGTTTGGGGTCAAAACATCCCTGGGATGTATTTACACAAGGAGCCTGAGGGACAAGGGCCCGCCAATGCAGGCTGTCAGCAGGCAGGGCACAGGCAAAGGTAGGGCAAAGGGAATTAGCTGAAGGCCTTGCACAAGGTGACACAAAGAGCAGTGGAGAGAATGCTCTGAGGCCATGAAGCAAAATTAGCCTCAATCTCTGTCAGTGAGAGAGCTAGGATACTTCAGCCTCCCAAAAAACTTGATGCTCAGGCAGCATTTCCACTTTCTTCATCAGTCACATCATCTGCCCTTTCCCATCCTGTTCCCTCAGAGGTGGATCAGCCAGGCCACAGGATCTGAGACCTCTGGGAAAGGCAAGGAGTCACCAAGCAAAAAGCCTCTTCACATGACTGCCATGCGATCCCCAAGTTCCAACATCCCACCTGGACTGCGGGTATGGCTTCAATTTACACTACACGGAGCGGAACAATTTCAAAATGAAACACTGTCTCTTTTTTAAATTTGATTTCTTTTGAAGGGCTGACTCCTCTCCAAAGCATTGAAGGCTGGCAGGGGGTTTCAAAAAGGGATGGGTTCTTCCAAAACAAAGCTCCGAAAGGGCAGCTAGCGGTTTGAGAGGATGCATATCCAGGGAAGGGGTGGTGTCCAGCTCTCTCCCAGTGCCCAGCAGCAGCATCTGCAAGGAGAGCTGGGGAGAGCTGCTGTGGGCTTACAGAATCCCACAGGAAACAGGTTCAACATGTATCTAAGCTATAATGTACCCACAGCAATAGAAACAACTGCACATGAAAGGACGATGCACTTCTGCTGTTCGTGCCCAGTTTTACCAGTCTCCTGCTGCACATCCTTGAGAATTAAGGGGAACTAATATGACGATGTGGTACTTGGGGACATTGTTTATATTATTTCATAATTCCATGAAAAAGACCACGAGAAAAGTCATCTGCAGTACTAGATAAATTCCAGGCATTTGCTGAATCGATTTGGTGATAATTTCTATTTTCAAAGTCCTTGGATAAGGGCTCTCTGTGTGTAACTTTTAAGATGGGGGGGGGAAATCCAGATCTGTCCTGAACCCCAGCACCATGAGAGCACTGGAGGAGGTTTTGTGCTGCTGGTGTGACCCCCAAAGACTGAAAAGGCTTTCATTCAGCCAGGGCAGATGTCAGACAGGATCAGTAACACCCCCTTGGGGGCTTTTTTGCCTCTGCAAGGGGATTTCTAAGCCCCGCAATGGAGGAAGGTCCTCAAGTAGGAGAAAGAAGAAAAAAGGAGCAAAGCAATCCAGTCTCTCCACTTTCTCCTTGTCCCACATCCCTTGCCTCTGGCATGGATTTGGCACTTAAAAAAAAAAACCGGTTATTGGTAACAACCCCGGAGTCAGTTCTGCTCTCATGGACTGGGTTACAGTGGTGAGAGGTGCCAGACTTTGCCCATGGCAAGCATTTCCCTTTAAACTGGCTCCAGAGATGCCTGGCACCAAAAAACCAGGAGCTCCCAGCTCCTCCAGCAACACCAAACCATGCACAACTGTTTTCCTCTTGGATCAGATCCCGAATCCTGTCGAATTAGCACCTACCTTTGCTCCAGATGTTTAACAAAGGCATTTTGCCAAGCAGAGCAGGCTCATGCCATCCAAGTAAAACGGACAAATGCCAAAGCCACAGATTATAAACCTGTTAGAAAATGTCACCTGCTATTTTCCAAGGAGCACAGAAATGCGCGGGAGAGCTCTGGCATCCCCAAAGCCCATGCCAGGCTCTCCAACCTGCTGCTGCAAACCTTCATCCCACACAATCCTGCAGGATCTCACCCAGGGACAAATTTCAGCTTGACTCCTTTCACTGCATCAGTTGCTTCAGGCCCAGACCCCTGCAGCTCTGGCCCAGGGTAACAACAAAACACAAATAAAAAAGCTGATTTAATGCTGATGGGCAGTGAGATTTTCCAGTGAGACCTGTGCCAGCTGCCCTGCAGCGGAGGACTGGGAAGGAACTTGGTGAGACCAGCAGCAGCAGCACGAAAGGACCTGGGGAGACCTCCTAAGCCAAGCCTCTGCTCCAGCAGTCAGCTGAAGTGGGTTTCCCAGGACCAGTCCCTGGCACAGATGGGGATCTTGGATCTAACCTTCCTAAAGTGCAAGGAGGATTCATCCTACACTCCTCCACGGGCAGGTGGATGGAGACCCACCAGGACTGGAAGGCCAGTGGTGGCAGGAATATTCCGCCCAGCACATCCTTGTGGGAAGCCAGATGTGCAGGAGACAGTCTTGCCAGGTGTCACAGCCTGTGCAGGACACTACTCTGCGTTCCCTCAGGCTTGGGCAGCAGCCCAGATGTGTCTGCAGGGTTGGCAAGAGGCGAAACACAAGGAGGGCACACGTGTGGCCCACATGTGGCCAAGGGCATTTCCTGCCCCAGGCTGGCACTGGGCTGGGTGTGGGGCAGGGGGCACACAGAGGGACCCCACTATTCTCTGCTTGTTATCAGCTGTTAGTCAACCCAAGCTCTGCCAGGTTCTTGTAGCAGGACAGGGTTTTCCGCAGGTTCTGAAAGAGGGTAGGGTTAGCTGGGATATCAGGAAGGAATTCTTTCCTGGGAGGCTAGGGAGGCCCTGGCACAGGTTGCCCAGAGAAGCTGTGACTGCCCCTGGATCCCTGGAAGTGTCCAAGGCCAGGCTGGACGGGGCTTGGAGCAACCTGGTCTAGCGGAAGGTGTCCCTGCCCATGGCAGGGGGTGGAATGAGATGATCCTTGGGGTCCCTTCCAACCCAAACCATTCTAGGACTCCATGATCCTCCCTGTCACAGACCTCTCCACCTGGGTGACTCAGTAAGAGGGCATGGCAGCACATTCTCTAAGCACACCCTCTCCACCTCACAGAGCATTTTTAGCCCTATTTTCTTGCTCACCCTTGGCAGAGCCACATCTGCAAGCCCAGCATCTGCTTCCTTTATCACAGGAACTGTAGGAAACGAACCTCAGCACATCTCTCCAGCTAGATGCAGCTTTTCCAAGCTGCTCAGCACTAAAACCCATCCAAGCTTTCATGAGCTCTCACTGTTTGCAGCAAGTGGGGCTCCTGTGACACCACACAGAGCCCAGAGCACTGCGGCAGTCACAGCACTACCAATGCAGTAGAGACAAGCTTTTCTCCTTGGGCACTTGCTCTCAAAGAGACAGGGATCAGCAAAGTCACTCCAGATTTGTCTGGGAGCCCATCACACAGGTTCAAGTAGCAACCACTGCAAATTGGTCTGCAGACAGGAGATCAGCACGAGGCTGGCACTGAGGTTCAGTCATTTTTTATATGAATGACTGTATCCGTGCTTAATTAGACACGGCTATTTTTGGTCTGTGTTTGGCCCAGCCACCTGGGAAAGTTTGTTGTTTCCTGCCAAGTGGTGGGAAAACACGGCCTGATAAACAAGAACTTCGTCCTTGAAGACAGTACTTTGTATAAACTGAAATTAATTGGTATCTCCCTATTGGCTGATGGCCCTCCAAGGGCACTTGAAGGAGAAAGTGAAGAGGAGGGAGATGAGGTGAGCCCCCAGACTCATTTAGGGAAGACCCCTCCAGGTGTATCACACAGGCACAG